>MIQA02018969.1:0-87750 GCA_001887855.2 Sclerospora graminicola
AAACAAGGAAGAAATCACGGCGTAGAAACGGTTAATTACGTGGAAAACAAGTCAAAAGGGTGGAAATGCCACGCCTGCGGCGAAGGCGGACACTTTCGAGCTAAATGTCCGAAAAGAAAGAAAAAAAAGGTTGAATTCACGTTGGCAATTGTCAAAAAGGACTCGACTTTCGAACAAAACAAATGGATCCTCGATAGTGGCGCAAGTATGCACATCGTAAACGATGATGCGTTTCTTCGAGGATCGGAAGACATAAAAGTAAAATGTTTTCAGGCAGACGGAAAAACACTGAACATCTCAAAGAAGGGCTGGGTCAAGCTACAAGTGAAAGTCGGTGTGAAAATACGAACAATTAAGTTGGAAAACGTGTATTACGTGGAGAACCTGGCGAGGAATATACTATCCTACGGCCTACTCGTGGAAAAAGGCTGTGAAATGACGCACATCGACGGGAAAAGAGTGATGAAGCACCGAGAAAGCGGCGAAGCTATTTTTGACGTGAAAATTACGAATAAAGTGTTCACTGTGGATGTTGAAGTTAAGAAGGAGCGTAAAGCAATCGAAGAAACAGTGCTCACGGTTTTAGAAGACAATGAAAAAGAGGCAAACAACGGAACCGATGTTCAAAAAGGGTCTTTAATGCATTTTCATGCAAGGCTCGGACACCTAAACTATGATGCCATCGAACGAATGGCGAAAGATCCAAGTTTTGGCATCCTACTCACTGACAAGACAAGATTGAACTGTCTTACCTGCGCACAAGGCAAACAGTCAAAGAATGCAAGATCGAAGAAAGACAGCGGCCAAAACGCGCCTACGGATCGCATCGGTGGTGTAATATGCTCTGACTTAAAAGGACCTATCACACCAAGAGACAGATTTGGAAACAGGTACTTGATAAATTTCGTGGATTTTAAATCGAATTACGTACGGGTTTTTCTTGCGAGGACAAAAGACGCCGCTGCAAAAATGTTCGAGCATTTTTTAGCGTATTTCGAACGACAATTTGACTGCAAAATTCACGTACTAAGGACGGACGGCGGTGGAGAATACCGGAATCTGGATACTTTCTGCAAAAACACAGGCGTCATCAGACAAATTAGTGAGGCGAACAACCAGTCAAGCAACGGAAAAGCTGAACGCATGCACCGAACCATAATGAATATGGCTCGGTGCATGATATTTTCTTGTGGCATTAGCCTTGCGTTCTGGGGGGACGCGGTGCAATACGCAGCATATATTGTAAACAGAAGCCCGACAAACGGAAACAACAAAAGAATGTCGCCTTTGGAAGTACTTACAAGCAAGAAACCGAACTTGGGAGAGATTGTCGCTTTCGGTTCACCATGTTCGGTGTACAGGAACCCGGGAAAAAATTCCTTGGCACACAGATCACAAATTGGATTAATCGTGGGAAAAAGCGAAGAAGTGAAAGGATACAAGGTATACCTGAAAGAAGAGAGGAAGGTTGTCGTGACTCAACATATAAAAAACATCGAGACTCTGGACGAAAATCAAAACAGATTAGTGAAAAAAATATGGAGGAAAACGAAGATCAAGAAGGAGCGAACGTTACCAGCATTTCAACGAAGACCAAGCCGAACAAGAAGAAGAAGGCGTGGCAACGGGAGAAACACCAAACACGGAGCAAGACAAGAAGTGAAAGCGAAAGCAAGAACGTCGCCCAAGAAGAATTAAACGATGAAGATGTGGAGGTAGGGTCACTGAACTTGATCACCGAAGTTGACCCAAAATCCTTCAATCAAGCGATGAGGTCCAAGAATTCTGACAAGTGGAAAATGGCGATTGACGTAGAGATCACAGCCTTGGAACGAAATGATGTGTGGAATGTGATCAAGCGGCCTGAAAATTGTAGACCCCTTCACACTAAGTGGGTCTTCAAAACAAAATTGGATGAAAATGGGAAAGTTGAGAGATACAAGGCAAGGCTTGTGGCGTGTGGAAACGAGCAGAGATTAGGTATCGACTACACGCTTACGTTTGCTGCAGTAATTGAAATGGGAACAGTGAAGATGATTCTGGGTCTGGCGTTCAAGTGGGGTACATGTGCGAAACATGGAGATATCCTGAACGCGTACGTCAAGGCGCTCGAAGAAGAACACGAGATTTACCTGTATATTCTGCAAGGAATGAACATTTCCGAAAGAATCCAAGGCAACGAACAAGTTTCAAGTTTTGTATTGAAATTAAAGAAGACGCTTTACGGGCTGAAACAAGCGGGACGGCTTTGGAACAAGTTACTTCACGCAAAATTGTTGGAACTGGATTTCTTGCAGAGCTCTACGGACTTGTGCTTGTACTACAAGGCATCAGAAGGAGCTACCACCATTGTCGGAGTGTATGTTGATGACTTGCTAGTAACCGGTACCAGTGACGAACTGGTGGACAAGTCTTTCGACGATATGAAGTCTCTGGAAATTAAAAATCTCGGGAAGGTAACCAAATTCCTTGGTATGCGAGTAGTCTACGAACAAGACTGCGGATACAAGATCGACCAAGAAGTGACCATCGAAGGAATACTACGAGATTTCAAGCTAGAAGAAGCGAATCCTGTGAAGGTACCCATAGGCGGGGAGTATGAAGATTTGAATCTAAAAAGCGACGAACTTTTGTGCGAGAGCAAGACATCTGGAAAAATAACAATCAAGGACTTTCAATCGCTTGTCGGCAGCTTACTCTGGATTTCAAGATGTACGCGTCCGGATATAAGTTTTGCGGTGCACAAGGTCACCAGGCGAACACATGCCCCCAAAACAATGGATTGGGATTTAGCGAAAAAGATCGTGCGATATCTTAAGGGATCAAAAGCATTGAAGCTGCAAATGAAGTCAAAAGCAAGCGATGATGATGGCGTGGAAATCAAGGGTTTTAGCGATGCAGACTACGCTGGAGCCAAGGATGACAGAAAATCGACTACAGGAGGAATAATTACAATGGATGGAGTCATCGTAAACTGGATCTGCAAGAAACAAGGTGGAGTATCTCTGTCTACCATGGAAGCAGAGTTTTACGCTGCTTCGAAGGTCGTAGTGGAAATGATCGGTTTTTACGAATTACTACGAGAAATTGGGATAAAGGTTAAGCGACCTATGACTCTGTTCATGGACAATCAAGCGGCTATAAAGGCATTGAACAGCATGGAAGGAACGTCGAAGATGAAACATGTGGACATCAGAGCAAAATTTATTTCGTCGAAATTTAAGGATGGATTAGTTCAAGCTCACTATATATCAACAAAAACCATGCTAGCTGATTTACTGACGAAGGCGGTGCCATATCCAAGGTTGAAGGAATTACGAACTGCATGCGCACTGGAATAGTCAATGGAAAATTCACATTGAGAAGGAGTGTTGAAAATTGTCCGTTTTGGTGATATTTCTGGTGAAACATCATTATTGAAGATTTTCGGTAATTTTGTCCAATATGAATTTAGGGCATAACCTATTTTTGTGTTACGGACTATTATTAGTAATGACCGGTTATCAGAATAGTTTTTTGTCACTTCCCAAAAGGAAAGTTACGAAACTTACCTTTTGGGATTGTGCGAGTAGCTAGGGAAGCGCAGGGCTAGTAATGACACTTCTTAATACACTTATATTTGAACAAGTTCCTGTGGAAGTTTGTTTGATTTTTGTTGTTTACAGTTCGGCTATACAAGACCCAAGTTTCCTACCATCGTACCGCTACTATGGAAAACAAGATAGGACAACATGTTACGCTGTGCAGTCGAGGGATCAAGGTACATGAGCACAATGCGGCGGACAATGCTTCATCAATTATATACCCAGTCAGTTTAACGTATGTTTTTGCTTGCGAACTTGCTCTCTTGTGTGTCAATATTCTCATGGATCGATTCTCATCGCTACATGTACATTCTTATTACAAAAAAGATTGACTACTGCAATGAAGCATTAACTCTTTTCTTTTCAGCTTTGATATCTTATCGTCGTCCTTTTTCCTATTATCACGCTCTTTTACTGCCATTACACTTTTGATTTTGACCGGCGTCCATATCACACGTATGTCGAAGTATGTACTTCCACCTGGGAGTTTTGAGCATTGTCGTATCCATCGGTAGCCTTATTCCTGGAGACGTGTTACGTATCAGATCTTTCATTGACCTTGCGATATGATTAAGCATGAACTTATACTTTTGCTACCGATTTGAACGCGATTTATCGGCACTCGTTTGTTCACGTCAATGTCGGTCGAGTGGTGTTTGGTTTCGGCGGAGAGAGCTTGGAAAGGAACGCTTGTCGCTGCATGGTTCACAAATAGTCTGTTGGCCTTGGCCATGGGTGTTAATTATTCTGTGGTTTGACTGGGATGCGTCATCAATAACGAACTTAGTCCAGCTGTTGCCTAAGAGGCGAGTGCATCGACTGGGCTTTGGGTGGGTGTTATCATGTGTCTCACATCCACTTTACAGTGTTAGTTGTGATCCCGATTGATAAACGAACTGAAAAGTTGGCGAAAGTAAACCAAAAAAGAGGAACGTGGAGTTGCTGAAAGTATCCGCCTTAGCGTTATGAAGCATTTTCGTCAAGAATTTTGGCTACTGGTGCTGAGCTGCTTGGTAGTGTACGGTTGTGTTATTCCCTTCAACAACGTTGCTAGTACTCATTTGATGGAGCGCGATTTCTTCAAGAACCACCTTAAAAGTGCCGACGATGTGGCGAAGGTCTTTACATTGATGAAATCAATTGCCAAAACATCGTCCCCGGATGCCCTATTGTTCCACCGTACGGGTGGCCGCTCCCCCTTCTTTCGGTGAATTGCACAATTGAGAAATCCTTAGACCAATGGAATTGCTCAGCTTCGCCGCCACTAATTTATGGACACAAAATTAATTGTGACGACGATGCATGAAAGCGTGGTCCCCTCACAAAGTCGTATGCTACAAAAACGGATGCGACTCGGAAGGCTGATACCCCTATGTCCATCCCATATCTCATCAGCGCTATCATATCCCTATTTTTAGAGTTCGTGGTCGATCGCATTGGCATCCGCGTCTTTCCGGCGTTGGTGGCGCCCATCACACTAACGGCAGTCCACGTCATGCTTTGATAAACTGAAATAACTGTTAAAAAGTGATGTGCTACGGTAACATCAAAATTTTATTATTATGTTAGTTAAATAATGATGACTATTAAGGTACTACTACTGGAGCGCTCTTTTGGAAGATTTACGGTACATCGCTTAATTTGGAGTAAAGTTAGGTGAAATGAATTTTGACCATAACCAACTTTATTTTGGGGCAAGTATAGTGTAGGTTTCGAACTACTTGCACTTTGTCTCGTAAGTCTCGACACTTCGCATGCTTATTGATAAGGTAGCAACTTAATCACTTCTTAAAACACATTTTATTAGCTAAGTCCCTGTGTTCAATCTACGCGACTACGTCTGACTTGGTAGCTACATCGACTGTTATACATTGATATAGTAAGGTATAAGATTCAACGATCAAGTGCAAGTTTATTCAAGTTAATTGCTGAATTATCGACTCAACTAGGCTAAAGCATAAGTTCCTACTGCAACATGGAAAATGATACTTTTATGAGCCCAAAGGGCCACAATGTCGTCGACAGTGGTAGCCGTGATGAGAAAAAGGACGCAGGTTTGGGTGCTGAAGGAGCAGAGATATTGAAGTTGGTTCGAGGACTATCTTAGCGAATGGGGAAATTGGAGAATTCACGGATCAATTGGATTGGTGTCGTCAAAGCGAAAACGAGGTGGAGCGACAAACACTAAGTCACTGTGCGCTCTACAAGGACTTGACCAAGATTGGTGTTGTTAAAGCGGAAACGAGGTGGGGCGACAAAGGGTAAGTCACTGTGCGCTTTACACGGATTTAGCCAGAGTTGGTGTCATTAAAGGGGAGCCGGCGAAGTGCACGGTACGGGGTGTTGGATTTACTCGTCGCACTTCGTCTCAAAGGTACAGTTTATATTAGGTTAGCGAGGTTTTTCTTCCCAGAGCTCCATAGTGAGCTCAAGGGTTTTCCTCACAAGTTACTGGCTCAGAGAATCCTGTGCACATTAACATACAAGTACACAACTCAATTTACTCTATAAAGAAAACAACCAACAAACACTTATATTGTTGTCGTTGCTTCTGGTAGGCCGTGGCGTACCTATCTCTCTTTTATTTGGCCGACTATTTCACGGTCTCGTTTTTCGTTGAGGTAGCCTCCATCACAGCTTGTTCTCCTTTTCATGAGATTCGGTTCAAATCACTTACCAGTCAATAAAAATCTCGGGCTGGGCATCTGTTTCGGGCATTAACGCATCTTGACCGAGCACCAACAACGGGATCATGCGCAACAACATTTTGAAAACATATCCTTCTTTCGCAAAGCCGTGCTAACTCACCCATGAGCTGCACGGGTATCATTAGCTTTTTTTAGCTAAAAAAATTTCCAAACATTTTCTACTCGCGCCATGCATCAGGTTTTGGAATAACACCTAAAATTCAATGCGCTGGCAGAAGTAGTTTTTAATCGTTGAGTCATCAGATATCAGAATTTCAACCTCAAAAATTTTCAAGACTCAATTGCAGAGATCTTATCGCCTTTTTTCTTGTTAACTCTCGAAAGCCACATATGGCCAGTAACACAGAAAGCAATAATTCCAAAATTTCTCGTAGAATTGGATCATTTATTTCTTTTGAAGGTCGTGAGGGCTGTGCATACTGCGCAATCTAGGTTTAATTTAGGTTTTATTCAGGTTTTATTCAAACCTAGTTTACGGTTACAAAAGAATCTAGGATTTTACCAGCCCTGGTTCTCAAGGTTACTCAGAAGGAGGTGTAGGGTGCACAGTGACTTGCCTTTTGTCGATCTACCTCCATTCCGTTTGCCATTCTCATGGCCACAGTGGCTAAATGTTTGCCGCCTCTACCTAGTTTCCGTTTGCCATCCTCAGCGCCGCATTTGACAAAACGTTTGCCGCCTCAGATCAAGTAGTGAGAGCACATTCGAGGCTCTCCCGATCTTTAAGAACATTCTAGACTTCTTGACTTTTCGTTGTTTCATAGTCTTTACTTACTAGCATCACACCAATTTAGGTATTCGAATTGATCGTTTGCCAGACCATTTGTAAATATGTCAGCAACGTTGTTTTTTGTGTTAACGTACTTCAAAACCAGATCCTTGACACGTACATGGTCTCTGACAAAGTGATATCGAACATCGATGTGTTATGACCTCGCAAGATGTGTCAGGTTTTCTGCAATTGCTATGCACGCTTGATTATCTTCTCGGATTATGGTCATAGCCGAGATCTGTTAACAGTTTGCGAAAGAACAGCTCTTCACGAGCGCAATGAGCCAACGCTATATATTCCGCAGCGGTTGTAGATTGGGCAACAATTATTTGCTTTCGACTACTCCAGGTCACGGTACAGTTTCCAATCATTGTTACGTATACGGAGACTGATTTCCGTTCATGTCCATCAGCTGCATAGTCTGAGTCAGTAAACCACGACAGCTCTACTTTTTTTAATCCGGTGAATTCCAGCCCAAATTCGCATGCATGTCTGTTTCCGATATCTCAGTACATACTTGATGGCCTCCCAATGTTGTTTCTCATTTCCGTCGAAACGATTAAGTAGCCATTTATACCATCTCCTCCCGATCGGTCTCTCTAGGTTTCTATAATTTGTTGCCGGGCACTGAGGGAATGTTTGCTCGATGCGTATGTTTTAAATTGAATTGCTCATTCATCTTGCTGACATTAAGCTGTTAGTTGATCCACAGTTTTCTTGTAGCTCTGTCGCGTGTCACGTGTCACGTTCAGTCCCAATATAAGTGATACTGGCCCTAGGTCTTTTGCCTTAAAGGCTCCACCGGTCGTCGTTTTCATTCGTGAGTTCACCACAAGATGCTTAGCAACTAATACCAAATCGTCAACATATATAGCAATGATAGCCATTCCTAACTCAGTGCGCTTC
The DNA here is from genome assembly GCA_001887855.2 of Sclerospora graminicola. Classification (NCBI taxonomy): domain Eukaryota; phylum Oomycota; class Peronosporomycetes; order Peronosporales; family Peronosporaceae; genus Sclerospora; species Sclerospora graminicola. Next base: position 7,971 of record MIQA02018969.1, read on the forward strand.
GTGTAAATGCAAGTTTCACTTCGAATCCGTCTGCTATGAGTTGCTCCGTCAGTGTTTTATGCCACGCTCTTTGTGCCTGTTTTAACCCGTACATGTTCTTTCTCAGGTGGTACACCTGCTTCTCTTGCTCTGGTACTTTCAATCCTTCGGGCTGATCCATGTAAAAAATAGTGCCATTCAAGAATGCGGTTTCAATGTCGATTTGATGGCATTCCACGTTTTCGATACATACAGTCGCCGATAGGACTCGTAAGGACTCTAGTCGGACAACTCGGGCAAATATAGCGTCGTAATCTACCATCTTCACTTGATGTTATCCCACTACTTCAACCAGTCTTGCTTTGTATCGCTCTATATTTCTTTCACTGGTGTATTTAATCTTGAAGGCCCACTTAACATGGAAGAACGTTTTGGTTCATGGGTCTGCTCACCAATACCCAGGTTTGATTTTCCTTCAGAGCCTGCCCTTCCTTCTGGATGGCGGCTAGCCCTTCTTTGTAGTCCGTTTTGTTCATTGCTTGTGGATTATTGCTTGGCTCAGGTCCTAGCATTCCATATTGCGTAGCCGCTCCCGTTCCCTCTTGTACTTTATGTTTTCCAATGCCACTAAAACTTCAGCTTGTTTTTGGCTCCGTGTCGCACGTAAAATAGGACGATATTTGTATATGGTAAGCACTTGGGGATGGTGCAATGTAGGGTGCGTAGCTGTGAATAGCTCGGAGAGCGTAAGCAATGTTGATTGAGCCCAGATCGAAATTTGATGCAAAATCATCGAGTGGTAGAATATATATCATCACTGATGAGGTTTTCGGATGGTGGAAGTCGACTGTAAAATACCAGGTCCGCTGCGGAGGTGGTGTGTGCGAGTAATAAACGAACGTTAGTGACATGCACGCAGACAGCTTGTTAAATTCGATTTTCTTCACATCGGCAACAGCGTCAGAGTCAGACTCGTCCAACGTCACATGTATAGTAAGTAAGTACTGATTTAATTAAACCACAGTCCAATACAAGCCACCCTTTCTGTGTTGGCGCATATCCAGCAAATATACCCCGAAATGCCTCCAGGTCGAGCTTCTGGCGTTTCTTCGATTGTCGATGTCAGTGTACTTGCCATTCTGTTTTTGTTGGTAAGTATGCGTAGCATAGAGATCCGAAAACACGTAGGTTACGAATATCTAGTTTATAATTGATCCAGCGTTCAAACGGGGTCGTACCAGTTCCAAATGCCAACGTCCGGTTAGAGATATACATAATCGTGTGTAGAGCCTCTACTCACAGTTGGTTCGGTAACCCACTGGCAATTAGGACTGAGCGCGTACGGCTGAATAATATTCGGATGCGCACCTCGGCCTTGCCGTTCTGTTCCGGGATATGAGCGATTGTGGTCTCTCGGTGGATGCCTGTTTCTTTGCAGTATCTGGCAAACCGATCGTCGGTATACGCTCCTCCATTATCTGCGATGAAGCGACGAATACTACGTTTCTGCCATTGCTTTGTACTATAAAAAGCGCTGGAAGAAATCCGATCTCTCACTGAGAAGATAGATGGTGCAGTATCTGGAGTATGCATCGATAAATTAAAGTACGTGGCGACATCCGCAGCGAGACGGGGGCTCGATTGGCCCTGCAATGTCACTGTGAACGGCATCGTTCTTCGGCAGGAACTTGAGACCTTCAACTAGCTGCTGCTTGTGCGTTTTCAGTAGCACTTCCTTGCTGGTGTGGCCGAATCGGCGATGCATCATATCTAATGTCAATTCTTGAAATACAGTAAATTGTCGATTCTACTCGCTGTGTCTTCAGTATGTATTATCCATAGTCACTGTGCAAACAAGTCGCTTTAATTTTTGGTGAGCTGAGAATAACCGACCATGATTGCTATTGAAGTTGAAACGTGTCCCTGCATAGGTCGCTTGATGTACTGACAGCAAGTTGTGTCTCAGTTTTGGAACATAAAGTACTCCCTCCGTCCCAAAGTTATGGTCCGATTGTTGTTTAAATACTAAGATTAAGGTAAATAAATACTGTTTTTGTTCATAATTTCACTACAATATAGAGTTTTAATAGGGCTTTCATTTGATGATACATAGGGGGTTTACGCTATTCCGCTAGTTGAAATTGCGGCACCAAAAATACCTTTTAGTTTTGGGGTCATTTGACGAAGCAACGGTAGATAGATGAATCTCGCTGTAGCCGTTAAGTATCAAGGTGCTGGTGATGAAGGAATTCTGCTTCGCATTGGTACAAGTTTTTTTGCTGGACCATTTTTGGATGAATGCGAAGTGGTTAAAGATAAGGTACCCATGAAGCTATAATATTTCTATGAAGAAAAAGAATTCGACTGAACGGCGACATCGAGCGGTGTACGAGTTTATATTAGCAACTACTAAAAAGCATATTTCTAACTACTGTGTGTTCTTTGTCTCCATGCTCAACATCAACCGGGATTCGGTCCAGCACATTGATCGGAAAAGTTTTACCAAGCAAGTACTGTACTCTACCTTTAGGAGCAAGTACTATATAGATGATGGCTTGCCTACCTTCATGAACATCTGTGGCTTGGTTGTTAAAAAGAGCATTCATTACGACTGACTGTAGCACATCACTAAAACAATAAGACATTAAAAATGGGACTTAAAAACCGTGAATCAGACGATAAACTTTGGGACGGAAGGAGTATATTTGACAGCTTTAGTACTCCCAGTTTCTCTGATGACAAACGTACTGTTATTGTAGCGGCTCCTTTTCCTTTTGCATCGACGGATTCATTTGTAGCAACTCCGATATGCGTGTGGTAACTTGAGTCTAGACTTTGGAATATGGATGCATCATTACAAATATTCTTTGTACAACCAGAGTCTATCACCCACTTAATGTCCTTTGATCTTGTCTTGGTTCGGCTTCAGTCACCATCATTCCCCAAACTTCGGTTTGGTCAGTAGCGAGATTATATCCATTGTTTTCAGTTGTCACTATTGCTGCCATTAATCTATTGATTTTATGACGCGTTCTCATAAGTGTTTTTCTCGTAGTCGACATTGTTGTTTGACATGACCTTCCTGTAGACAGTAAAATGGTTTTTGATTATATGCTGACTGGCTCACTTTTGGATCCTTTCCACGTCGAAACTTGGTTTTGCCGTACAGTCGTTTTGTTTCGCTGCAATTTATGCTTCAATTTCACAAATTTCGTTTTTTTTGCTGAGGCTACTGCTGCATGCACGTCAGATACTGTTGTGCGACGAGTTTTTTTGTCTACCGTATTCAGTCATAACACTGCTTTCCATCGCTGTCCATTTTAGTGGACTATCTCGGGTGAAGTATACGCTCTGGAATTGTGAACAAGAACTTGGTAAGCTACTTACTAGCTGCCAGACGCGTTCCTTTTTGTCCACTGGGTAGTCCGATTTTACGAGTTGATCCTCGATGTTCTTCAGTCTTGTCAAATGCTGTGTCACTTCGGTGCCTTCATCGTACTTTGGGTTGACAAAATGTTCGCGGGGAGGCAGAGATTTCCCAATTTTTGGCCTCATACGTTTGATCGAGGTATTCAAAAATTTCGTACGCGTACGATTCTGAACCAACACTTAGGAGTATGTTGTCGGTTAAAGTTTCGAGTGAGAAACGCGTCTCTTGCTCCCTCCTCCAAAATCACATCTCATGTTGTGACCCAGGTCTAGGTGGCCACTCTTCTCTGGTAACGATACGCCACAGGTTCCCCATACTCAACGCTGTTTTTACTCTTGCCTTCTATGCGCTGTAGTTTGTACCGTCGAGGCTTTTTTGGGGCTCCATCTAATCTGGATAAGTGATTGCTCTGGCGATTCTGAGGCTGTCGTACAGTATCGAACTCTCCTTCTTCCATCATCCGAACGTGAGCGGAATTGGCGCTCTGCCGGACCTCAGATAGGTCCTAGATCTGCTACGCAATCCATGCTGCCGGTAAGGCGCAGGAGACTGCTCACCGCGATATCTCTTTGGGCTCATAACTTGTTTATTGGCTGTTTTCATTATGGAGTAAATTGAGTTTTGTATTTGTATGCAATTGTTCAGTTGTTGGTTTATCCATGCGAAAAAACTCCACAAAATAGCGTAGGCGAAATAGTCGTAAAATCAATGAAAAGACCCGCTATAACTTGAAGTTGAAGTTGTCCTGCCTTGTGTCAATGTAGTCAAGAGCGCGTGCAGCCTTCCAAGTGTCCTTCAGTCAGCGTAGACTAAGGCAAACAGAAACAGGGACGTAGTTAATATAAGATATATTAAAAAGTGATTAGTTTCCTAGCTCACTAAATTATGCATGGAAAGTGTGTTCGCTAGTTTCATCTCCTACGGGGCCTTACTGTAACTTTTTGGCGCTAAATTTATAAATGGTCCAAAATAGAAGAAATAGTAAAAATAGGTATTGACCTAAATTTACTTTCACCAATCATCGGAATTTGCCGAAAACATTTTGTACTTTTCAAAAGTCAACTGGTTTGGTGATATTTCAACACTCCATCTTGAAAGTCAATTTCGGATGTAGTTATTTCAAACCCACGGCTAGACACAATTCTTGTAGCCTTGGGTGCGGCATTGCTTTCGTCAATAAATCAGCTACCATATCTTTGGTCGTGATGTAGCTTGCTTGAATATCGTTTGCCTTGTTTTTTGATGAAAAAAAAAATTCAATCTCACATCTACGTGCTTGATCTTTGAGCTGTCTTCCTTGCTTTCGATTACTTTTATTGCCGCTTGATTATCCATTCGCAAACTCATAGGCCTTTTCACTTTTAGTCCGATCTCTTGCAAGAGTTCTCGATAGCTCAGCATTTCGACTTGAATCTTTGAAGCTGCATAGAATTCTGCTTTCATCGTTGACAATGAAACGCCACCTTGTTTCTTACACATCCAGCTTACGACAATTCCATCCAACGTGATTACTCCTCCAGTGGTCGACTTTCTGTCATCCTTGGCACTTGCGAAATCTGAGTCACTAAAACCTTCAATCTTGATTTCTTCTTCATCAGTGCTTTCGCCTGCCATATGCAACTTTCAGACCTTTTGAGCCTTTAAGGTACTTCGTGATACGCTTGGCCAGGTTCCAATCAATCATTCTTGGGGCATGCGTCCGCCTAGCTGCCTTGTGGACAGCGAATGCTATGTCTGGTCTTGTGTAACGCGTTATCCACAGTAGGCTACCGACCAGTGATTGAAAAGCATTGGTCGTCACATTTCCAGACGTTTGTGGTTTCTTATCATCTTGTAAGTTCAGATTTTCGTTTTCCAACGATATAGGAACCTTTAGCGGATTGGCCTCCACTAAGTCGTAATTTTTTTATACATTGTCAATCATAACTTCTAGGTCAAGTGTATAGCCCTTGATTTCGTCATATGCTACAAGCATACCCAGAAAGTCGATACCTTTCCAAGGTTCTTTTTTTCCAAAATTTTCATGTCCAGAAATAACATTTCCACCAAAATCCATTTGTTTCCGTGACTAGTAGGTCATCTACATAGACACCAACTATCGTAATCCCATTTTGGTTGTTTGTCACATACAAACACATGTCGGTAACGCATTGTTTGAAACCAACTGTCATTAATTTTTCATGTAGTAGCTTGTTCCACAGGCGTCCTGCTTGTTTTAGACCGTATAGCGTCTTTCTCAGCTTCAATACTTGTGAGTTGCGTTTGTGCTGCGAAATTTCTTCACTCATTTCCATGCCTTTTGGTAGAAAGAAAAAAAAATTCATGTTCAGCTTCACTTGCTTTCACATAAGCATTCGGGATGTCCCCATGTTTTGCGGGGACTTTCCACTTAATTGCCAAAGCTAGAATAATTTTCACTGTGCTCATTTCGATTACCGCTGCAAAAGTGAGCGTGTAATCGACGCCGAGCCTCTGTTCGTTACCACACGCGACAAGTCTGGCTTTATATCTTTCAATTTTTCCGTTTTCGTCCATTTTAGTCTTAAAACCCATTTCGTATGCAAGGGCTTGCAGTCCTTTGGCATGTCCACGACTTTCCCTACGTTGTTTTTCTCGAGAGCTTGAATTTCTTCTTGAATGGCCATTTTCCATTTATCACGATTACAACTCTTCATTGCTTGCGAAAAATTCTTTGGGTCGACTTCGGTAATTAGATTCACGGTGCCTTGATTTTCAGTCGATAGTTGTTCTTTCTCGTCTTGTTCTGCTGTGTTCGTCACTGGACTTTACTTTCTCGCGTAGGCCCTTGTTCCGTGTCTTTCGCGCTCCCATGTTTTCGATTTCTTTTGCACTTAGACTTGGGCCTTTCTCCCGCGGGATCTTGCTCTGCGAATCCTTTTAATTCTTGAACCTTAGATAAATTCTTCTTAATCTCTTCCTTCTGAGCTTGGTCAAGTGTTTCAATATTTTATGTGCTGTGTGACCACAACCTTGCGTTCCAATTTCAGCAGGACCTTGAAACCCTTCATTTCCTCGATTTTTCCAACAATGATACCTTCTTGAGCTCTGTGTGCAAGCGAATTTTTTCCAGGATTGCAGTACACCGTACAAGGTGATCCAAAAGCCACTATTTCTCCGAGATTTGGTACTTTTCCGGTGAGTACCGCGATTGGGGACGCCCTTTTCGCATTTGCATTTGTTGGGCTTCTGTTTATTATGTAGGCGGCATATTGCACCGCGTCGCCCCAGAAAGCTAAACATAATCCACATGAAAGATCATGCACCGAGCCATATTCATAATGGTTCGGTGCATTCTTTCCGCTTTTCCGTTGCTTGATTGTTTTCCGGCTTCGCTTATCTGTCTTGAAATACCTGTATTCTTGCAGAAACCATCCGGAATTTTGTACTCTGCACCTCCGTTGGTCCTCAAAAGATGTATTTTGCAATTATACTGTCGTTCGAAATGTGCCATGAAATGTTCAAACTTCTTTGCTGCAACATCTTTCGTTTTTGCCAAAAATACTCTTAAGTAGTTGGACTTGAAATCGACAAAGTTTACCATATGCCGATTTCCAAATCTGTCCTTGGGCGTAACTGGTCCTTTCAGGTCGGAACAGATGACTCCACCGATCCTGTCCATAGGCGCATTGTTTCCATTGTCCGTTTTCGATCGGGAATTTTTGGTTTGCTTGCCTTGAGCGCAAGTCAAACAATTCAAGCGTCTTGAGTCAGCAATTCGATGCCACTTTTTGGATCCTTCGCAATTCTTTCTATAGCTTCGTAGTTCAAATGCCCTAGCCGCGAATGAAAATGCATAAGCGTACCTCTCTGGATATCCGAACCTGTGCCGTATTCCTTTTCGCTCGATTCCAGTGCGGAAAACACTGTATCTTTGACCTCTTTCTTTGGTAAGTCTACTTTTACATCAACCGAGAGGACTTTGTTAATATTTTCGATATCAAGCATGCCTTGTTTGTCGATCGTTGTATCATCATTCTTCGTCCGTGCCTATAGACCATTTCACATCCTTTTTCTTCCAAAAGACCATAAGAGATGATATTTCTGGCGAGGTTTTCCACGTAATACACTTCTTCAATCCGAATAATTTTCGTGACTTCACCGGTTCTTACTTTTATCTGTATCGTTCCCTTTTGGATACGTTCAAAGTCCTCCCGTCTGCTTGAAAACATGTTCCATTCACGTTTTTTACATCTTGCAGAAACCTTGAGTCATTTACGCGGTGCATACTTGCACCAGAGTCCAAGATCCACTTGCAATTGTTCATATTTTTGCAGTCACACGAGATAGTCAGGGTAAAGTCAATTCCTTTTTTACTACTTCCCTTGTTTCGACATTTTTCTTGTGCATGTCCAAATTTCCCACACTTTCCGCATTTTTTGGCCTTCGGCTTGTCTTCAACATAATTTACTGTCTCGTTTCCTCACGTACCTTGGATTTTTGCTGTCGTTTTCGACTGCAGCGGCAAATTGACATAAATCTTCAGCCTGCCTCAGAAAATCCGTCCTTGTGTGATTATACTTAGCCATGAGAATCATCTTTAATTCAGGGGACGCATAATGTACTACATTTTCGAGCACCAAACCTTCACTTTCTCCCACAGCTTCTGAAATCGCTACCAGGTAAAGGTAGTGCTCGTCCCAGCTCCTTTTCGGATGTTTTTTGCTTGTGAACAACTTTACTGATTGAGCTGGCGTAATTGTCGTATAGAAAGTGTTCAGCATCTTGTTCATTACGTGCACCAAGGTTGGATGCTCCTTCCCCCAAAAATCAACGTAATATTTTTCGGCTGTTCCAGCTAGGTAGTGTCCTAAGAGATCAACCTTAATCTCTTCGCTCCACACGTATCAACATGCGGATTCAGCGATCGAAACCTGACGGATGAATCTTTTCCCCCATTCTTTGAATCCAGCGCCGATCCCACGATACACTTCTTTTCCATCGAAAATTATGATAGACAATTTGCAATCTTTAGCTGATGGAGTCTTGAACATCTGCGGTGGCGCTGGGTTGAAGTTTTGCATTGGTGGCGCCCTCATTTCGGGCGGATTAAAAGCTTGTCCAGGCGCCGGATTGTAATTTTGCGCTGCCAGTCTTCCTTCATTGATGCTTCGATAGTTATCTTCGTACGCGAAAGGCTTCTTTTCGAGTGTGCTGTCGAAAGATGCCATGCGCATCTTGGTTCCGAGTCTCATCGAGTTGTTTGAACCCGTAGTCTTCAACATTTGGGTTTGTCGATTCTAATTTGTCTAATCAACCAGTAATTTTTTGCAGCATCTCCAAGAGCATAGCCCCTTCTGCTCCAAAACCTGCTTGAGTGGCCTCCTTGGGCTTCTTTTCCTCAACCTTTTTGCCTCCATTTGGGCTCATAACCTGTTCAGTTGTAGATTTATCCATGTGAAAAAACTCCACAAAATAGCGTAGGCGAAATAGTCGTAAAATCAATGAAAAGACCCGCTATAACTTGAAGTTGAAGTTGTCCTGCCCTGTGTCAATGTAGTCAAGAGCGCGTGCAACCTTCCAAGTGTCCTTCAGTCAGCGTAGACTATGGCAAACAGAAACATGGACGTAGATTAGTTTCCTAGCAATCTTGCTTTTTGTATGGGTGAGGAGGGTGTCTTTTATTTTGGCCAGGTACCCGATTTCGTCTTTTGTATGGGAGACCCCCTACAAACTGCAAAAACCAGTCAATTACACATGCCCCCTTTTAGTAATATAAAAGATACATCATATCCAAACAGCAGCTCTTAATCCTAATAGTCGCTGAGATATACAAAAAAACGTAGAAAAAAATGGGGGGTACTTTATTTTTGGCCAGGGGTGTACAGAGCGGTCCCAGATGGTTAAAATAAGAATCATATAATTCGTCAAAATAAAGCCGTACACTCAGTGTGGATCCGCTAGAGTTGCGGAATCATTTTGTGGTACACACTAACCTAGCCATTGGCTATCAGAGTGTCTGGTCATTATAGGATATTATCCGAGGTTATAGGTTGACCAATGCATTTGTCCGTCGCTTCCAAGATGAAGCCGCGTCACTTTCGCAATGGTAATGCGATCGACTTCGTTACTGATCTAAAGAATGAACTCAAAGAGCATACACTACCCACTGGTTTTAGGCATCGGTAACGGCAGTCATGAAGGCAACCATGGGAGGAATCGCGCTTTCCCGTGAAATGGTTGCGCGAATGTCGTTATCAACGGGTATATTCCCCAGGGAGTTAACGGCTGTTTGTCGCTGCATGTTGAATGAAATCGTTATCAGCGGGTGAATTCCCCAGGGCGTAGACGGTTGTTTGTCGCTGCATGTCGCTGCTTGTCGCTTCCAGTATCCGTTTTATAAGAAAGGCGTTGAGAAGGAGCGGCACGAGAAGGCTATTCGTATTCTTTGAAAGACGTGGAGCAGGTACAGCATCTTCAAAATTATGATGTACTGGTAATATATTTGTTAATGCTACTCTGTGCATGTTGTGAATCACAGCTCTTATATACTGCGATGCAAATATGTGTACGGGCTGACAAGATCGGCAAATTGACCAGTGGGCAAAGTACTACATAGACGAGTTCTATTTATTCGGAGTTGATATTGAGACCCACCTTGACGCTCAAGATACCAAAGGACATGCTAGCACGACTCGTATTGTATTAAGTAAAATAGTAAAGCGAACATTTTTATAACGCTTTATTTATGTCAACGTGTAGTATTTGTCATTTGTGTTCGTTTGTTATATAGGGGATCCATGAGTGGACCCATCCTCTAGCCCATATACCTAGTGTGTCTGTACTTTTGTGATAGCTCTGTATTTCTCGATAGTTGTTCTGTATTTTTAGATTTATGTCATATTTCAACAGTAAATATGCACAGGCTTCTCTGAGCCGTTCACTTGTGAGGAAACCCCTTGAGCTCCCTATGGAGAAAAACCTTTCTAACCTAATATAAACTGTACCGAAGGGCAAGGAGTAAAAAGGACACTCGAACACTAACTGTTTCAGAGACCAGAAGTCGCACCTCGTGATGGATATCGCCCGCACAGCCAAACCGTGACAGTGAAAACAGATAGCTACCATGGAAGAAATACTGTTGGAAGAAGCAACGGATCTATAGCAGACGTGGTGCACCACGTGCCCAAAAGTCATCTCATTTTTGTTCCACTGTAACTCCATGGGTCTTCAGGTGCTACTAGCACTAGCACGGTGCCACCGTTCTAGTGATAGCACCTGAAGACCCACTTGATTTGCGAGTGTAAAATTTCATGGCGGCAATTATCTTGTCTTAGGGCTAAGCCTAGAACGCACCAACCCAAAATATGCAAACTCAGCACCCCACTAGGGCTGGGGTTGTAAAATGAAGAAAATGTATTAATAAGTACAGTACTCCGGAGTAACTGCTAGTAAAAGTTACACCTTATTTCGGCAAGAATAAATTAAGAACGACAAGAACAAAAGAAAATTCGGCACCTCAAAAGCAACAACGCGTTCACACAACGGATGGGAGAGTTACGTATCAACTTCGATGATGTTGTAGTTGGAGTGCAAATACTACCAAGAACACACTGGCTTAAAAACTATAACGATTACAGTATCGCCTTGATGGCTCTCGGATTCAATTATTTCAAAAAAATCAAAGATCCCGCTTCCAAACTTGAGGCGATAGAGCTTAAAACACTAGCCGATGCCATGGGCGATTATGCTGATTCCAAACGCTTCAAAGCTTGGATACTTTCCGTGTGAAATCGGGTGTCTCAATTACAAAAATGTATGCGAAGATGCGCTGGTTAAAACAGGAGAATGAAGGATGAGGAGCTCGCTGAAATGGCTTTTGGAAGCGAATTCATTTTATTAATCAAACCATCTGGCCCTCTTCGATCCGGGATGAAGATAAGCTCGAACATCTGATAAACCAACTGCCCGAGGCCGAAAAAAGTGTTGGTGAACCCAACGTAAAGGGAAAGCTGAGAGCGATTGCAGAGAATCCAGTCTCATTTATCGGCAAAACTGCAAAAGAACTGGTAAAAAAGCGACCAACAAAACAAGGAAAGTCGCGTAAACTACAACAATAATTGTTCGACGACAAGGAAGCATTCTACTGTGTACATACGCGAGGGAACCACTTTTTGCTTAAGGTTACTGAAGAGGAAATCACAACTAAAGAACAAATCCCTGTTTTTGTATTTGATTCATAATTTGCTACTCGCTGCTTTTACTGTACCTATATTTAGGTGGTATCATTAAATCGGCGCTGTCGCTGATGCGTCGAAGTTTGTTTTACCTGAGCCAGCAACAGTAAAAACAGTAACATTCGCTATTGTAATATTGTGTAATAGTTTTCACAATAAATACTGTTTTACAATCACTATAACCCCCAGCCCTGGTGGTTTGGTGCTTTGCAGATTTTGGGTTGGTGCGCTCTAGGCTAGCCCCTTGTCTAAGAGCAGACAGTGGACGTATTGATTTTCATATGCTCTCTGTGAGGAAAGAAATTGTACCACAAGGCAGACGGATCGACAATTCGGACGATGCAACGCGCTACTGCTTCATTGAAGCTGCTGGACTTTTTAAAAACGCGAGGTTGCATGCAAGATTCTTGATCATACTGCGTCGTCGAAATCAGAAGATGATCGTTAATTTTGAGAGGCGTTTATAAAATGGGACGGTATTCCTTGCCTCATGCAGAATAAACTTCGTACAGCACACGCATCCACCATTGCGGTAATTTTACAAGCTGGCCGCGCGATCGAGGATCACCCACCAACGCCTATGGAATATTCGGTTATTGATACGGAGTTCGACGAGCGTTTTGGTAAAGTAAGAGCCGGTAATGTTACCGCTCTGCCCAGACGTGAAGTGAAGTCCGTGGTATGGGCACGTTTCGTTGGCAACTCCAGCAGCTTATGGACATCAGCAGCTTATGGACATAGAGTAATAAAGGTCAAAACGCGGAGTAGGACTGCCATTTGTGAATCAAACGGAACTGTAGTAAATGTAACGTTATTTAAAAACAAAGTTTCTTTCATGTACATGTACAGTAGATCGATAACGTGGTGGTATTAAAAAATACCATCGATACACAAACTTGTCATACCTCCTGACTTATACATGCTTACATCCGTCCCGGAGCATTCTCTGCCCTAAAAGTAGCGTATCTTTCCGGCAGCTTCTTTTTCAACATGCCTACAGCAGCGGACGCTCCTTTGTCTTCAATTTTCAATCGCGTGAACAAGTTTTTACTTGTTACGCCTGCGCTCGACAAAGTTTTAAAGTACTTGGTCTCCAGCTCAAGCGCTGCAACCCGCGCAGCTTTATCTTGACTTTCCGTTGCCGCACTTAAAAGCACTGCAAATCTGTCTTCACCACCATAACCTTTTAGCAGGGTCGTAAACAAATCCGTATCGCTTATCTTTCCTCCGTTCGCAAACTTGATGTAGTCTTCCAGTAGTGCTACCCTTCCATCGCTTAAGGCCAGGTACTGGTCCAATCCATTGCTTGTCGTTAGCCTCGATAAGAGATCGTCATAATTTACATGTCGTTCTGATAACACTCTGAAATACTTCGTCTTTAACGCTTCCGCTTTAGCCTTCAAAGCCTCATCGGAGTGTTCCAGTGCCGATACCAGAACCAATGCAAACATACCATCACCCCCATACCCTTTTCTCAAGGTTGCAATGAAGTGGTAATCCCACTTGTCGTTGTACTTCATCTTGATGTACTTTTCCAGAGTCGCGAACCTTCCATCGATTAAAGCCATGTACTTATCATGTCCATCGTTTAGCTTCAATGACTTGAATAGGCTAATCGCGGGAAAGGGTCCTTTAGTTTTTCCTCCCATAAAGATCGTATAGAGATAATCATTCTCCAAATATTTAGCTAGTTTCTTGGCAGCAGCATCGTCGCTTTTCGCTGCAGCACCTAACACCAACGCAAACTCATCTTCACCACCATATCCACGTATCAAAGCTCGAATCAGATGGTGATAGTATGGAATCTTCTCACGCGTAAAATGCGTGTATTCTACTAACAATTTCATTCGTCCATCGCGTAAGGCCAGAGACTTGTCGGGTCCAGCGTTTAACTTCAGCAAAAAGAATACATCGTCCTCTTTTAGTCCGTTTTGTTTCCAATGCTTCAACAACTGAACCCACAGCCTGCTTGCGTTATTCCGGGTGACCTTTGAGGCTGAGTTCCTCGCTGTGAAGAGTACTTGCGCAATGACATCAGCATTGTACGTTTTCGTCAACAATTCAACCAGTGACAGCTTTTTATACGACAAATACCGATCCACTGCATTGACATCTGGCCGTTTAATAAATGCCAAGACAGCTTCTCGTGCGAGCGCAGAATTTTTGGCCTCTTCGAAGTGAAAGCGATTGGGTACGCCCTTCCACTTATCATGAAGAAGCCACCATATCGGCTTGAGAAAATTCTTAATCTCCCGATCAATAGTTTTGATCATGTTTTCCGATGGAAACACCCTCTCTTCGTTATCCATTTCATCAGAAACCCTAAAAGAGCTCTTGACAGGGAAGACATTTTGGTTGCTGGAAAAAGAATGAACTTCGTTTGAAGAGTTGGAAGGTGTTGTCTTGATAACAGCAGTAGCCGAAGATGATAGAGTAGCAGTAAAAGCCAAGAAAACAATCGACAATGTACGCATCTCTCCAGCTTACAGACGAAACAAATGACTTGTGTCTTGTCAATAAACTTTGATTGTAAGTTATCCTTCTTCTAACCCTGAACCGAAATGCATCCACCCATCCTGCTGGTAAAAAAAGACGTAGAACAATCTGACTTTAGTGCCCGTAATTAGACCCAGAATTCTTATGTGGTAATTCTAGAATGTTTATGCATTAATGCTGAATTTCTAACACTTTCCGCTGGATTTGAACACGCTACAAACAAGATTTGACGACTAGCTAATTATAAAGTGTAGAGCGCGCATAAGAACGATCAATCTTTTATAACCTTGGAAAAATAATAGCATTATGTGTTTTAGGTAATATTGAAGTTCATGTAAATGTTTTGTGCACGGTGAAGCCCTCTAAAATCTGTTCGAGGGTGGACCGTTCTTATGGACGCTCTACATTGTATTAAAGTACATGTAATAAATGTATTAGGATATACCGGTACGTATATCATCCGTCTTTATCAGGATCACCACCATATGGGCACTCATTGCGCATACCAATAAAAATCCTCTCCACAAGTATTATGGGTACGAGTCACTGATTCCAATAGTGCCACAAACCGTTCCACCCGTCATATCATTCAGAGCGACTCTTTGTTTAGGGGGTATTCAATCCTTGTTGTTGTTAGAACGTAGTCTATATTAAGTAGTGGTTCTCACGGTTCGAAGTGTAGGCAAAACTGACCAATCAAAGGATACCTTCGCTTTGCCTACAAAGCCCTTTTTTTCACACGTTTGCCTTGTTTAAAACGTTTAAACAGTAAATTTGTGTTGTGGTTTTATGTAGTACATGTAATTTATTTCTAAAATATATTTCGCCAGCGATTCTCGCTGAAGGCAAAAACGAGCAGTTGTAGGTATTTTTGATTGGCTGATTTTTGCTTGGAAGCACCCAATCGGACTTAGTCAAAGATAAAAGATAACTTACCGAGTCATGATCCACCACAAAATACGAGCTTCTTTTACATCATTGGCTTAAATCGAGTCTGTGCGCACTTTGCTGAATGCAAAAGGTTCTCACGGTTTGGAAAGTCGTAGATACGCGCTGATAGGCTAGTTTTGCCTACCTACAAAGTACACCGTGAGAACCACTAGTATACTTAACTATTAGCTACAACAAAGTTCCTGAATGCTCGATGTAAACCGTTCTCTGATCGATCATCATCCCGTCTAAGCAAAGGTAAAATTTTTCGTCGATCATTTGGACAGTCTTGCATCACACCATATATGCACTCGAGACAAATCTCTAGCCGTATCCTTCGTAACCGTGAAGCTGGTCTCGACTTCTCGTACCTTGGACTTGCGTTATTTTCTTTTTCCACAATAATCCGAAATGTTCGTGAGCATTCCAATGGATCCCTTTAAAAACGCGATCATTCCGAATCTGCCCTAGCCATGTTGATCCTATCGAACCCAACGCCCACCATAATCTAGACATCTCCTTGTTGCACGCTTTGGCTTGGTGCCCGCATCTGTGGTATAGTCTTTCTATTATTAGCGGCGAAATAGGAGGAGCTTACCGTGTGGCAAAGTGCCATTTTAGTAGGTTGAGATCTCCCTGATCCACCCACCAACCGTTCCATAATCTTAATATGCATGTCCAACATTTTTGAGCACGCGTACACCAACATACAATATGTGTGAGCCCTTTCCCGGGTGCTTGGCAATGTTCATCCATTGTGCACCCGCTTTGTGATGAATATCCATCGTAAAAGCAATTTAGTTGGAACGTAGCCATCCTATACAGACACCATCGTTGGTAATCGGAAAACAGATGATCACGTTTCCATATGTCCTTCGTCGATTGCTCCTGCACATATCCATTCCACGTGTTGCTCTCTCGTTTCCGCTGCCATCTAGTCTCCATACTTCGTAATGACTTGGATATTACACTGTAGTACAGTCCTCGAAACGCCCGTCTTAACCAGTGTTTAATGGAAGACGGACGTACATCATCGTTCACCTCCCATTATATACCGTGAATTCTTGGATGAGCATCAAAAACTATTCCTTTTGGCATTTCCGATTCGCTGTCGATGCTGCCCTGCTGCCCTTGCGTCCCCATCGTGATGCAATCCCAGTAAAGGCCATGTTGGCGTTGTTGCAATTCACAGTAGTTCCTCGTCGTTACGTCCACGCCTTTAATCCTCCGCGTTTGTGCACTGTCCATTGCATGTTCATCCATTGTTTCGGCGTCCAAAGTAGTTTTAATGGTCCAGGCTCTTCTAAATACAGTCCCACTGTGGCCTTGGTGAGCAGAGGATGATCGCCAACATCCACCTGCCGACTTTCGCTCTGGTATATCCTTTCACCGCTGTGCACTGCGCCCTCCATGAGAAAGTAGTCTCCGATACCTTCTGTATTTGTAAGTCTCGTATCCGTTGCTTCCGACATCGCTCATACTTCTGTGGTGATTGTGAACGTGCTTGTGGCTCTGCTATCCATGGGCTCGCATACCATGTATACTCTCCCCAGAACTGTACCAGATGTCTTGGACCTAACCCGTAGGGGGTATTCAATCCTATTTTTATTAGTTAGTAAGGTAGTATATTTAGCCTTAGCGCTAATAACTACTTGAGATGTCTTTGGGTGATTGCTCTGTTCTATCATGCCTCCACCTTTTTCCAATCTACGTCTTACTCTGTCAACTTGGTTCCTCAGACGTCACGGGGGGGCACATCAGAGAGGTCTCGTGGACTCATTGACCAAGTCCGGGTTAATATCTCCAAACACAAACAAAACTTGGCGACAGGTGACTGCGGTACTTCGAGTGCGGCATCGTACTGGGACAAGTGATATAATCTTGCCATCTCCTTATGGGACGAACATTCTGAGCTCTTCTTGTCGGTCTTGGAAGAGACGTACGTATGCGGAACCTGTATATTACCCTAAACGAAGAGATGTCCGGTCGTGCTTGCACCTACAAATACAAATCGGTACTGGATCTCAACGGGCATCACGATCTCCATGGTAGTTCACTTCCGTGGAACTGGGAGCACTTGTGACGAATAATCGTTGACTCGGAAGCATGTAAAGACTAATGACAGAAGTTTAGTGCATTACACCAGTCCTTTCTGGGAGGTTAGCTGTCAATTGACACTGCCGTTCCCCCGTTTCCTTGGGATCGCCATGCTGCTTCCCTTTCCTTACCCAACGAAGCGAATTCCTCCTCCGGTGACCTTGGCCCCAAAATGGGGGACTTCCCGCCCAAAGCCAGGGCCAGCGAACTGGCTTCCCGGAGGTCTTCGTGAGTCCTACTTGCGTGCTTGAATGCCAATTGGGAAGTAATTCAATCCTATTTTTATAACGTAAAAACCAAAACTAAGTGTACGACACACCAATCGATGTGACTTACCCAATACTCCGAACTTGATTATCTCGTGACATGACTGGCCGATATTACCTACGAACAGCCTTCAAAATAACCCGACCGCCTTTTTTGTCCTTCTGATCTTCCCTGGTCGGGTCCTCTATGCCAGTCGGTCTGGCCATCCGATACCCGATCCCGATCTCGGAAGCCCTTTTCCGGTCATCCGATACCCGATCCGCCAACCCAGTCATTTCTTCCAACCACAAATGCCACGTAATCCGGTAACTATCGACTTCCTCCGACTTCAATGGCAATCGATCAGTATTTATGATCGGCCATAAAGTATCGATTGCTCGATCGGCAAGGTCGGTCGGTCGACCATAGCGATCGGCCGGCCGGCCCGGCTCATATCGACCAAAACATCCATGTTCAACCATAGTACTATCCAACAGTCACAATCAAACCATAATCCAGGCCGGTCGGCGTGTGTTCCAGTACTTGGAGTCGACCCGATCCGACATTTATCCCTCCATGAACGGTCACCTAGCCTGACCGGTCCATTCCAACCCAATAATCCACGATCCGATCCGATAACGGTGACTTCCATACTTTCTCCACATATTCTCTACCTGACCCCGTTACCGATCACATCGTCCTGGGTCGGGTCAGCTTGTCCCAGGTGGCCAACAGTCACTTCCTACCCATCCATAATGGCTGGTCCCGATATCATCACATTAGCGCAGCGGTGTGGACCACTCACACTTACATTCTTAAGATTTGCTTTACCACAATGTTGGCTGACCTGTAAGGGATGCTCCACTCCCACATGTGGGTCGGCTCCTACTAATCCTAGTTATTATCAATGTACCGTTGACCTTCCTCAGAGGTAGTTTGTCCGCAACTTCGTCTTTACAAATCCCCTTATCGTCGCTAGATCAGTCGCCTCTTGATAGGCGAAACTATGCCCGTCGATATAACGCCTTGAACTAACCGTAACGCAACCAGTCGGCGAGGCACTATATCTTTGGTAAGCCATAATCCAACAGTGACATCTTAACGTAAGATGGGATATTGGTCACTCTGACATTGCTTGAACAACATTTTCCTTTGACAAACGAAAGTGCCTACCCCCCCCGAGTAAACCATAAGTTGTGCCGTCGGTCATGAGGCCGAAGTACTACCTCCATCGATTGCCACACTGGAAAAGTCACAAACTAACCTAACATCAAGAACTGAGTGCGGGTCCCATATAAAGGTCACGGGCTGGCCAGCTGAATCTGCACTTCGCCTGGCAACGTCGGCGTGCCATGCAATAGATCCAGTCGTATACCGGCGTGAAACATAAAAATAAAATCCCAAAATCGTGTCCCGCCCGGGTAAGTTTCCTACCAAGGCGGTGGAATAGAATACCAGTGACATGTCGGCGATAGAGAGAAGTAAAAAAGCATATTGGCCTCTAGTTATGATTTTTTCTACGGGCTTTGGCTTGCTATAACTACTTGTCTGGTGAGTGGTACTTTCAATAGCCCCGTGATTCACCAGACAACAATCTCAGCTCCATAACCACCTGAGACCGAGGATATTCATCCAATCGTATAATGTTCATCAGGTAGGGGTCAGCATTGCTGCCCCGAGGTAATCGTCAAATTTACTTGTCGGTTACGCTTTGCTTTGCTTCTCGGTTATCTTCCTTACTGATATATGCATAGATACTAGCACTAGACCCCCTCGGCTAAAACCAGATGCTTACCTGGCAAGTGATCTAGTTTAACATCTTTTCCACCTCCGATGATAACATCCCAGCACGCTATACCACATCTTCCTCTGGTTATAGAACACCTCAATCGGACATGAAGACTCGTGCATTTTCCCGGATAATCAGGTAGTATCTGGCAGGGTGCCCCTTCCGTTCGCACATATTGCCGCTCCGCCGCTTCCAGCAAGTTTGGTCGTCATATTGAATAGACCCACATTTGGTGCACTTTCGTTGAGTCTAGCCCTGGTTACTCCGGAAGGAAAGCCGTTTTGCTGACCTGGCACGCTGACCAGCATCCGCCGAGAATAGAAAAGAGTACTGTTCTTCTTCCGAGTCGTCCCCAGATCGTGGATACTCGTCTTCTGAGCCGGTACTGTCCGAATCCATCGCAACATTGCTGACAGCACGGGCTGACCTAGTTGAAGGTGGCTTGCTGCCTTGATCCTGGTTAGTTCGTGAGTACCTGCTAGATCCGATAGCAGCCATGAGACCTCTGTTCTTCGCTTACTGGTACGTCCGTTGATTTACTTCTACAACGCTAGCATCTTGAGGTGCAGCAAGGCGAACTGGTTGGCCAAAATCCCGGTCGTCGAACGTACTTATAAAATGCTCTCAATGTTCCCAGGCAGCTTCCGACCGACCAGCATCTTCTTTGACCAATATATTGTCTACCATACCAGCTATGTTCAAGTTGTGAAGACATTTGATAGGAGTCTCGTCAGAGCTCTGCTTCGTATGGAAGTACTACCGAGACACTAATATTCCGGATCCACAGTACTGTTTCCCGAAAGCATCCACCGGAAATTTTCAGTCATTTCGCACTTCCCGGCTGTGTTTCTGGATCCAGTTCTTCTCCGGCCCTTTCATCATGTCACCAAAGATCAAACACCTCTCATGCCTAGAAGTCGATCTTTCCGGAATGTTGACTTGGTCTTGCTAAACCATTATCGACCTTTGTCGTCATCCATACCTCTCCGATAGCTCGGAGAGCGATGACATCTTGATCCTAGTTATTGCCCCTGAGTCCGAGTCAAAAGCCTAGGGACATGCCACGTTAGCTCGACAGGTCACGCCTAAGTCCAGTTCATCCGAATCGTAGTGGTATTTAGGTGACCTGACCCACTCCATGTCGATATCAATAATAATTGAAGGTCTTCTATTGGTGCATCTACCAGGTCGGCGTCCTGAACGGTGAGTAGGATCGACAATATGAGGCACGCTCTCTCTCGACCGTATCAACTGCATATCCTCATCTACCATAACATTAGCGCAATGCTGGATCGACTTAGGTTTGTAGACCTCTTATACTGACCTTAGTGCATTACATCGACGCTGTTCGACCAGGTACCGTTATATCATGGATGAAACATGTTCTTTACATGATCTGGTACGTCGAATCCTACTTGGGTGTTTGTTAAATTCTCTCTTCAGTCTTCAGGTCTGTAGGTTCCACCACCATCCGACCATTCCTTTTTTGGGTGGTCCGGCTTACATCATTCTTCCACAGTGGCTGACCTCTTCATTCAGGTCAGCTATTCTGGAGCCCTATATGTCTCGCCGTTGCCACATGTTTGGCTCCCTTAGGGCCATGCGTCATACAAGTGATGCCAACCGATGGTTCCGATGAATCCACCTCCGAAGGGGCTGACTCATTAAATGAAGATCTATAGTGCCCTCCGGCTGCCTTACGTGGGGAAGAAGGTGAAGGTAGGATGGTGACGAACATCGTCTTCTGAGGTTCTAAAGTAAAGGTACCAAGCGATTGTGTAACGCACTGGCCTTCTTCAGCTTGTCCGCCTCCAGGTTAAACAGCTGGTTTAGGTCAAAAGTGCTGGTATTAATACTGACCTGCTTAAGTTGTTCGAACACCCCTATAAACGAGTCAGATGGCTACCTTAAGTAACGGGAAAGGATATGTGGTGTAGTCGCTTTCAGAAATTCCTTCCGAGATGCGAACACCCACAAGGGGTCCAGATGACTGACTGTCGGATGGGGTAATCCATCCATCCAGGTCTTGGTTCGAGCCAGCATCAAGCTGGCTGGATCGTTCACTCCCATCACCTTGGTTGTGGCGGCTGGGATGATCCATGTTATGTAACGCTCACCTTGTGTACCCGTCAGCACTGGCGGTTACGCTCTTTTGGTGGACTCTAGGGCGAAAAGTTTAAAGTCGGTAAAACAGGTGGACGAGGGTTAGGACTAGGGTTGCATCCAGGGCGGAAATCTTCACCGGGGAGCGGACTGGCGTTATATGTGTATACCGCAAAGGATGGACCGAGAATAATCGATCGGCCAGCTTAACCAAAGATAACAAATGGGTTACTTCAATCTTATCTGTAATTAGGGAATCCAAATTATACTCCACAACCTTCCACAGTAAGCCAAAACTTCACCACACTTTCCAATAAAACTAAACCGTGTTCCAAACACGGGCGACTTGAGTTGAGTATAAATTTTCACGACGACTCCCGGTCAGGCGACTTCCGGTGGGTTCCTTTCAACCTTCCCCGGGCAAACCAATTACAACTTGAGGGGACCTTGTTAGCTTCTGCGGTGAACCAATTATGACTTGCGCCATAGAAAGCGAAACGTATACTGATTTTTATCCCTAGATCCAATATAACCCTTTGTGCACCCTACCCAAAATAACCTGGCTGGATGGTTATGTGCCATACCTGAAATAGCGTGACCAGCTCATACTGGACGTTTTGTGTACTGTACACCAAATAGTCTGACCAGCCTGCATAGCCATCCACCTCGACCTGAACGAGACCTGGCCGCCGACTCCGAGTCCCTTTTCGCGGCCGCCCATCGTTCTTCGGTGTTCCATCCGGCTTCTACAGGTACATAACCTTCCCTGGAGCCTCTCATATATCCATCTCTTGACCAGTCCGCCCTTGGCCACCTTTGGCCACCATCAACGGCCATCCAGCCCCACTTGGTCAAGCTGGCCAACTTCTGGCTGACCTGGCTCCGATCCTCCGGATCACCTCGTCTAGCCTGGTTTCATGCATTGTACTGATCTGGCGCTCTCGAATACCTCCGGCAGCTGGCCTCCAGCGCCCACACACTTGACCATCAATTTAAGCCAATCAAAATTCATCTTCGGTCAGATGTATTTCACACCCGGTCGATAACTCATTCCGAAGTGGCTTCACCACAGCCGCCCCTGAGTCTTGTCGCAGCCGCACACCGGTTTGGGCACGACCTCACCTAACATAGTTATCTTTACTCCCGCGAATGCCCCGATTCGGTGAGTCTCTCGTTCAACTTTTCTGGTGGCTTTCACGGCGCTAGTCCACAGGCTGGCCCGAGGTCTCATCTGCCCGTTCTCTGACCATTTCTTGATGTATTTCCAGTTCTGCAGGTCGACGAAGATACCATCCGTCGGGTTACCCTAGTCGACGATGATTCGCCATCCAGCGGGGTGGAGTTCAGGGGTGCGCCGGTTTCTTCACGTACCCCTGACCTGGTATTATCCCCGGCTGATATCGATACAGTGCTCCGCATTTACGTCCTGGTCTGCGGGGATAGGGAAGGGTTGACGGACACTGTTTCCTCCCTTCAAGCCAATCTTCAATCCAACCAAGCCGACTCCGCCGTTCTGGCGCAGCGCTGCACACTTCTCCATACGATGCTGGATCGTACTGAACCTCGAATTTCCGAGTTGAAGAGCAGTCGACAGGAGCCCAGGGATGAAATTGCCCGTCTTCGGGCCGTTGTGAGCCAGCTCACCAACGCCCTGCATAGGGCCGCTTCGCCACCTGGTTCTTCCTCCGAAGTGGCGGAACTAAGAAATTGGGTGGAGATACTGACTGCCCAAGTGGATAGCCTGGGGCTTATCAGGCAGGCCTGGCTCAAGCCTTCGATTCAGCAAACCGCCGAGCTGATGAGGCTGCCATCCGAAGTTCTTCTTCGGAACCGAGCGATCTTCGAAGTCAGGCGGCCAATCTCGAGGACCGGGTCGCCAACCTGACGAAGGAGCGGGACCACCTTCATATGCTGGAGGACGTCGTTGAACCTCTTCGGGTCGCTAACCAAGAGTTAGTTCACCGTTCGAAACTTCAGCGTAAGTTGCCCACCCCTTTCTGTACTGTTATCGCATTGCTTGTAGTCCGTGCGGCCATGTCGATTTGTAGTCCAACAACCGGAACAACGGAAAGATCGATCTGCCGAAGCTTCGTAGAAATCTCAGGAGCTGCTGCAACCTTCATGGCCGATACCGCCAAGTTTCTAAGAAATTAGACGCCATGCAGGATGACCGGGACCACCTGCAAGAATCTCATGCTCAGGCCCTCCACCACATTTCTTCTCTCGAGCAGCAGCTGCAAGATACCTCCTCCAAGCAGCAGAGACTGCGGGCCGAGCTCTGCCAGATTCGATCGCAATATTATGACGCTTGTGACGAACTGTTCCGGGCCGACCATGCTTACGCCACCTTGCTGAATAAGGAGGATCGATTCGGGTCGCTTCTGTGTGAACTGCAGGACCAGCTTGAGAATTCCGGATTCGGACTGCCCCCGCCACGCAGGCACCTCCGCGTGTGCGAGAGATCATTTTAGAAGTCCTGAGTATGGTGGACGGATGGAAAGTTTCCTCACCACAAACGTCCCTGTCATCCGGCCTGGCATGACGGAAACCGGTTAAGCGTCCGGCTGGTTCTGATCTGTCCTCGACCAGCCCCAAACGGAGGAAACGAGAAGAACCCTCTCACCTTCGCCAGTGTTCTTTGGTGGACCACGATTCGGACAGCAATTCGGGCTCACATCCAGAGAAAACAACTGCAGTGCCCCCACTCGCTTCTCCGGCGCCACTTGATTCAAAAGCTGGCCTGCCGTCCGGCTCAACAGCCGGTCTGCTGTCGTGCTCGACACCTGACCTGCCATCTGGCTTGGATGCTGACCCGCCATCTGGCTCGGAAGCTGACCCGCCGTCCGGCTAGGAAGTTGGTCTAGATCCGCCCCCAGCGATTTCAAATACGACGGTAACGAGGACGAAGACTATCTCGACCATCAAGTGTGCGCTGCCTTGTCCCAATCTCGTGCGGATACCAGACGTTGTCACTTAAATTGCAGTGGCCGGACTGTCCTCCAGATCAGGTTATTGATTTGCAGACACCACCACCATCTGGTTTTGACTCTGGGGAGTACGAACCTACTCATCCATCTCTGCCCCCCAGCGCCAGCCACTCTTTAACTCTCGAAAACGCGTCTGATCCCAAGGTAACGCAAAGCCCGAGAGGAAAACTGAAGCGGAAGACGAGGTGGACAAAAAGGAAGAAGAAGAAGAGGAGGAAGAAGAAGAAGAAGAACTGAGAGAGGAAGTTCGGGATCAGTGGTTGCCCCTCATTGTGAAAGAGCTCCAAGAACCGCCCCCCACGACGATCAAATCCAAACCTCGGCCAGGTGCCCGATCAGAAGTCCTCTCGGGAGCTCAATCGGGTCGATCTGCAGCCGCGACCTAGATTCAGTGGCGCTATTCCGCCCCTAAGTCGCATCTTCCAAGACTTCCGATCCTGTGTGGTTACCTCATGACCGCCTCATAAGTGAGGATGACCGGTCAAACATTCGACCTTGGGCATTTGAGCAGCTGGCCAACTTGAGTCTTGCCGATGTCTCCAGTACCAGACTCGCCCACTCCTTATCCCGGTCCACCTTCAGGATATTCCCTCCCCGCCCCCCCCCAAGTCAGCTTGGCGCCCCGACCTTGTGCAGTCAGGTGCGATTGACGAGCTAATGAAGACGAAGCCTTGGGAAATATCGGCTACTGAGATGCCGGATATAGGGGTTCCATCCAGCCAGTGATTCGCCGACTTCCAAGAGAAATACCGGGAGTTCGTTGCTTCCCACGTCCAGGCCATTTGGGAATCCACCTAATTTCGGCGGAGGCTCGACGAAACGATCCAACCCTCAGAACTTATTTCGCATATCGAAAAAATCGGCGCAATCGGGCTTCAGAGGCATGGGTCCGTTTGTGCGCACTTGTTTTGGATGGAATCAAGTACGGTGCCTGTGCCCTGGACCTGTTCCTTTCCCCTTTTATACTTCACCTGGCAAACCGAAAAATTGAGAAGAGGGGAGAATCGGCAGAGGAGGGGACATGGTATCCTGGTCTAGATGACCCGGACCGGACTATCTCCCTTTCTGAGTCTCTGGAAGATATCGACCGGCAGGACCCTTGGCGCAATCAATATTGCGTCACTCCGACCGAAGAATCGGTAGAATTCGCTCCGGACCGGGATGATGATATATCGATTCGATATCCATAGGATATTCAACCAACTGTGATCGGTGTGAAGGATCAACCGGCGGTAACTGGTCCACGGGATTTGCCCCGAGCAACGAAGCAAGGTGATCGTACAGCGTTATCGTAGCTTCTCTGGTTGTTCCTCGGTCTAGATCGAACAGCATATTCGCGTCGAACGCGCCAGTTGTGAAACCAAATTCATCGATCTGGGTCAGGAGATTCCTGATCAGGTCGAGCTGGCTACCAGTGATGACCAGCCTAGTTGCTCGACCTTCGAGCTTCCCAATGATCTTAGGTTTGATGATTCTCATCACCTGGTTGTTAGCTAGGAATTTGTGAAACTCGCGAAGGTAAAAAAACCAATCGACATCTTGAAACTTTTTTTTCGACTGGTGCGGTCTTCTCTTCATCTTCTTCAAACATTTTCGATTTAGGTTTCACATAATTTTTAGGTGGATCACATCGACCCGCTCCCATGATTTTTATCTTTTCAAATTTTCTTTTTATGCATAGGATCGAGGTCGGCACCCCGATCCTTTCCCGGATTATAGTTAGTTTTACTATAACCCGGATTGGCTCCGGTCGGAGCCTTGTGGGGTGTTGTTTCATCTCATCTCGACCTGAAACTCCACCGGACCAGGTTGACCATCGCTTCCTTTAAATTTGGGCAGCATCGGAGGCGATACGCCTTCATCCGATGCACCCAAAAACGTTTCCTCCACTTTGATCTTACATCTTTCTCATCTTCATAGAAATCACGGTGATATCCAGAGTCGCCAAGTGATCCGGGCACGCGCACCATTGTGGTGGTGCCGATTTCTAAATCCATAACCAACGTTTTGGAGGGAAGTCGGATTCCCACTAGCCCGGCCGACCAACTATCAGAGGGGGTACTCCGTTGATCCGGATCGGCATCAGGATCGGATGAATCATCACTATGATGACTGATTCGATCCTCCCGGTCTTCTGACCGGTCGTCATGTATGATAGAATCCATGTTAACTTTCATCTCACCTTGTGTACCCATTTGTGTTCGGTGGTTACACTCACTCAGGTGGACTCTAGATGAGGAAAAATGTTACGAATCAGGTCGGAGGATCTTATTTCAGGCCAGCAAAGGATAAGGGGAAAAGCTGAGGGAAGAGTTCGAGAAGCCATAGAACAGCTATAGGATCATCACTTGACGAACGACAACAATTAATCAGGTACGTTACCACACATTTCGCTAATCTGAAAGCAAAATGTGATACGCAACGGATCCAACCAGCACGGGGGGTGAGTACTGGAGAAGAGGTGACGGTTACAGCTGATCTATCGACGGTTCTTTGGCACGGGCTAGGCCCAAACCACTTACAACAGTTTTGGGGCACGTATAATTGGTTTGGTAACACATGTATTGCAGAAGGATCGGCGCCAACTTTATCTTCAATCAAGTATGATCGTTACAAACGGATGCTTCTTCAAGAGTTTCAAATCACGCGGCGTTCGAGGCTTACCTACATGGGGCGGGTAAACTTTCACGAGGGCAAGGGACACACAAGGGCGAAAATTGGACGGTGGTTATTAGCGATAGTAATTTGTGCTCCGCGAGTAGAGATCGGGGGAATTGCTCGGGAAACGTAGGGGGCTAAAACTCATGTGGGCACCACGCGAAAGGATGGATACGAAATGGAGCCTTCATTCTCAACGGACGATTGAAGGGTACTACAGCGGAAAGATGGAATATATTGGGACATGAGCAGACAGAGCAGGTCGGTACAAGTTTGGAAGCAACGAAACAGCTGAAAGTATTAGTTTTCGAGGATCATCCGAGCATTCACGGGCAGTGGTCCAAGGCGTGAAGCTCCACTGAATCAAGTTATGGTTGCGGCGATCCTTTCGGAGGTTGTATTATGGATTACTGGTGCTACCACTCAAGCAGATCGAGAACCGATGGAAAAGCAAATATCAGAAGACACATGGAACGATGCACTACAGGAGCAGTCGCCGGGCGACATCTGGAAACATGATCATTTGTTGTCCGATTATCAGAAGTGGAGTCTCTATCGATTGGTCACATTTCAGTTAAATAGCTATTACGATGGATATTCGTCGCAATAAGGATGCATAATGGATCAACATTGTCAAGCAGGGTCACACATATTGTGTGGGGGTGCACGCGCGCCCAGAAGGTATGGACGCGAATATTAAGTTTCTGGAACCGATGGTGGGCCAACAAGAGCGAAGCTCTCCAACTACAAAGGCACTTCGCGACCAGACGAGCGCCACAGGTGTCAGAAATTATCATGGAACGATTACGAAAGCGTTGCTGTCAACAAGCACAAGCTCGCTGCCGGGAGATGAAACGACTGTGGTGGGCCATGTGCTCCATAGGGTCTACATGGCTGTGTCAATTATGTAATGATGAAATATTTAAAGGGAAACATCGAACGGAGCATGAACACATAGGTCTTTTGCGGCTAAAGCACAAATTCAGACTGTGATTGGGTTCGAAAACACTACGACCAGCAACGCGGAATCAGGCTACAGATATACCTGGAATGTTTGCATGGTGATATGCGGGACCGACCAGATGATCGACGAAACACGACATTTCTTAGTTTACAGGACGAAGAACGATCAGAACGTGGGCTCCTACATTCACTTAGCACTTTGATCGTAGCTAATAAATAGTTAAACTAAATAGACTATGGTTAACACACACGAATCAGGTCGGGGATGTGACCTTTTCGAGACGGGGGGTGTTCTCGGGTGGAAACCTTCACCGGAGGACAAATCATTGGTGATACTATGTGCAAGTATCGCAAAGGTCGGGTCGGGGTACTTCAACCGACCGGACCAACCAATCAACGGGAAATAACCAAGAAACCACTAAAACACACGATATAACTACGATCTTCCACAGTAAAACCAAAACGTTATCTCCACAAAATCTTTTCAATCAATTAAACGTGTACCAAACACGTGGGCGTGAGGGGTGGGGGTTGAAACCTTTAACAATCCCGTCGGGGAATTCCGGTAAGCCAAAATGCGTCAATGCGCGTCTTAACCTGGAATTTAGTTGAGCTACAGGGGCCTAGTTAATCCTGTGCTCCCAATGACCGCGACACGTGGCGGGGCGACTCTTTGCTTAAGGGGTAAATTCAATCCTGTTATATTTATATGCAATATCTAATAGCTAATGTACCATACACCAACCTATGTGACCCACCTATACTTCAATCTTAATCATCTTGTCACAAAGTTATCCCGGTACCACCATAGACCAGTCTTCAACGCTTCTTCAACCTGATCCGTACCACTTTAGACCGATCTTCAGCCGATTCCGACCTGGTTCTCTGCTGATTTTCAACCAACCCGATCTTCAAATATCAGCTCAAAACCGGCCTTCTTGCGATGTTGTACATCCGATTCTTCTTTTTTAGCACCTGGAAGCTGATTCGGGACCGATCCAGACCGGTTCAGGATCGGCTCGAAACCAGGTCGAACCAGCTCCGAATCACCTCGAGATCACCTCGAACCATCTCAGAATTGACTAGATATCGACATCATTAACTTGCCCAAACCTGTCCTCAGTCTCAATTATGCGTTAAGCCCGCAAGGTTGGACCGAATCGGTATTCCTTCTGAAGTCGGACTCGATCCGATCCTTTACTGCCGATTCGGAGCCGGTTTGTTGATCTTCGCAACTTTCTTCCGCCGATATGCCCCATGAGGTTCACCACTTTACACAGGATTCCTTCATACTCTTGGTCTTCATGTCCTAAGGCTGGTCCAACTCGTTTAGTCGGTTAACCGAGATCTCAATACCACGTCACTTGAACCACTTGGATCAGCGATAATCGGCTCCAATAATCATGTTCCGTCACATCCACTATACCAAAATATCCATAAACCTGCTCCATTACACATGTCTTAACCGGTCCGGCCTTAAAACCAACCCGGTCCGGCATCTGGATATTCGCGTCTGGTCGTGGTACTTGGCCGATCCATTGTTCTCTGGGACAAGGTACGACAACGGCAACACCATGCTTTTCTCCACATTCTTACGATAGCCCGTTGTCACTTACGCCAAACTAAATGAACCAGCCTGTCCCACCCATCAACGGTTCTGTCTTGATGGGTGTTTCGACATCAACCAATCAGCAGCCCTACATGGACCACTTATTTCTGAATCACTCCACCACAAAGACATCGCATGCACCAAGGATTTTCGAGCTCGGAAAGCAGAATGGTTTGCTTTAGGGTCGCGTGTGTTTGGAAGAATTGTGATGGTTTTTCGAGATGTTGTTACAAGCACCGATCATACAAAATTCACTCAAATAAACCTTAGGGGCGGTCTTATAAAATGTCCCGGGACGGTTCCATATCCCGAAAAAAGGAAACGATCTCAGGACAAACCCGTTTCTGTATTAAATGTGTACTACATGACGACAATATTTGCAATTGGCGACGTGAAACGCTAGCATTACTGTAAGAGATCCATTCATTTGCTCACAATAATCGGCAATAATTGTCACTACGTGAGATAGCGCAGCCTTATCTTATAAAAGCAATAAATATTAAGGACTTCGCCGAGCCAGTCGTTGTCGTTTATTTCGTCCCGGGACCCCGGGACATTTTATGACCCACTTGCCGGATCGACTCTAGGTGGACCAAATTTTCTAGAGGCGCTGGTTGGACCAATCAACGTTTTTTGAAAACTAGAATTCTATGATTGAACATCCACTCTTTTTTGTTGCTAATGACACATCCTCAAATTGGCGCAACTGCTCGAATCGCCAAAATCCTGCAAGAGGTACATTTTAGCGATCCAATCAACAGCTAGATCGCCTCCAGAAATTTCTGCAAGAGGGTCTTATAAATAAACCTTACTTGTCTGTTTCAGAAAAGAATGAACGGTTTGACTTGACCTTTCATATCTCCATTATTATTTTGACAACAACCACAATCGATACCATTTTCAAAAGAGCGCAGAGCGTACTATCGACCAGTATTTTTTACATTCCATAACACGCAATAATCAGGTATATAACAGCATATCTGTATGATCGGATTTGACAGGTGAAATGGCTTTTTTCGTAAAATGAACAAAATTGAATTTTATCAGATGACAGTATATATTCAGAATGCTAATTATATGATAAATCCAGATCTACAGCAATATCAGCACAAAACACGTTCCAGCACGTTTGTAAAACTACTCCTCCCACCGTAATAAGTCTGTGCCAGACTACTTTCGAACCTGAGGTTTTGAGCTGTGCACATTAAAAAGTCTGTGCCAGACTATTACAAGTAATAAACACAGACTAATTAAGGGATGTTCGGAAATAGTCTGTGCCAGGAAAATTAGTGAAAGCTCACTTATTTTTCTTCACCTAAATTAGTCTATGCCAGACTAATTCCGAACACAGACTATTTTTGCACACAGACTAATTACGGTGGGAGGTGTAACGATTATCGAATATTGTTAGTTTCCACCAATCATAATGCATAGGTTTTTCATGAAAAACCACTGAAACAGACAAGTAACTTTATTACATAATATATTACTTCCAGTTCGCAATTTGCTCAGTAGAGCACAGGCAGCACAAGATCCTCCCCTTTTCTCGGACGCGAGCTCCAGAGGCCAAGAAAAGCTAGTGGAGGATGATCTCGGGGCGACGGGGGTGGGGCTACCCCTGTATGCTCGCCACAAGGTAAAACCATTAAGGCGTGCGGATGATGCGAACGGGTTTGACAAGGACGTCCATAAGGTTGACGGGCACCCAGTACACGCGGGGGAGACAGCCGTCAGAGTGGGAGAAGGTCTCAAGGACCAGATGAAGGTAAGGCATATGGCAGTAAATGTCATTAGCGGATGGATGACTTGGTCGAGAACCAAGGAAAGCGAAATCAGTTAATTCAAGAAGGAACAACTGACAAGGAAAATGCAAGTGACCGAGCGAGCGAGCATGCAAGGTAACAAGAGGGTGTAAAGGTTTACAAGGGACAAGATGGGCGCATTAAAAACAACTATCTACCAGCAGCTAATCTAGATCTTAAGTTACCTACCTCTTTAGATGATGAAGTAGCTAAAACCTAGACTACATTTACTACTACCTCTGACGATATCATCGTTAGGACTATACTTAACGAGCCAGCTGCACCTCTTCGGGTCGCCGTACTAGCCTACGGTTTAGACCCCGCACGTACAGACGAATTCACTAAATACTGACACGCACTGGGAACACTAACAGGTTTACGTTTTGTGAAATTAGATGATATAGTGTCTCGAGTGGAGTAATGACTCGTTTGCAATTAATTTTCTCGTTTATCATTGTGGATTTCAGTGGAGTCTACCGTGGTTTTCCAACAAGGACTCTGTGACCCTGAGATCACTACACCTTTTCCCGGTCAAAGTTGGACTAGTTTCGAACCAAAGTTGGATTTTTAGGTTTTGGAAAAATGAGGTTTCATGCAATGTCGGATTCCTTAACAAGCAAAGTTGGACTGTTTTCGTACTTTGGGGTGACATAACTGTGCACAACATTTCTAAACGCTACGCGTCTCTACAATTGCTGAACAGGTGATTCTACAAAAAAGGAGCTAAACAGTAGCGTTATGAATTCAAGTGGCAGGTTATCCAGAGCCATCACTTTGCAATTCACGCGCTCAGATCCACTCCAATATCCTAGCAGCATGCAACGCCATCTCCTGCGCAATGCCATCGCCCACAGCTCAATTGCTGGCAAAGCTGCTTCAGCTAGTTTGCTGTCGCGACACTTCTCGGTGGAGGTGCCTATCAAACAGATGAAGTTGTTCATCAACAACAAATTCTTGCCATCATCGAACGGTGCGACGTTTGACACGTTCAACCCTGCTACGGAGGAAAAAATTGCGGCGATCGCAGAGGCCACTTCCGCTGATATTGATGCCGCTGTGGATGCAGCTCACGCCGCATTCAATGGGCCGTGGCGTACCGTAGACCCATCAGAACGAGGTCGTCTGCTCTACCGCTTAGCAGACCTCATTTAGCAGAATGGTGAGGAACTAGCTCAACTCGAAACTCTTGACGCTGGCAAACCTATCTTTTGGACGCGTGTTATGGATGTACAAGCCACTATAAACGTAATCCGCTACTATGCTGGCTGGGCCGACAAGTTCCACGGTAGCACGATACCCATTTCAGGCCCCTTTCTGTGCTACACAAAGCAGGAACCCGTAGGTGTGTGTGGTCAGATTATCCCGTGGAACTTTCCAATGATTATGATGTCGTGGAAGCTCGGCCCCGCTCTTGCCACAGGTAACACCGTGGTCCTCAAGCCCGCTGAGCAGACCTCATTGACAGCTCTACGCATCGCAGAGCTCATTGTCGAGGCGGGCTTTCCTGAAGGAGTCGTAAACATTGTCACGGGTGCGGGCGATACAGTAGGTGCTTACCTTGCGCAACACCCGAAGGTAGACAAAGTCGCCTTTACAGGCTCGAGTGAAACAGGTTTATCGATCATGCGTTCTGCACACAACAATGGCTTGAAACGTGTGACGCTCGAGCTCGGCGGTAAATCTGCCAATATCATTCTCGATGACGCCAACATTGACGAAGCCATCCAACAATCCCAATTCGGTTCCTACATGAATGCCGGCCAGGTGTGTATTGCCGGTAGCCGCGTGTATGTACAAGAAGGAATCTACGATGAGTTTGTGCGTCGCTCCGCTGAAGCAGCGCAGTCTACGAAAATTGGTGATCCGACTGACGAATCGACTCAGCAAGGTGCACAAATTAGCCCCTCGCACGTGGACAAGATTATGGGCTATATTGACTTGGGTAAGAAGGAGGGCGCCCGCCTCGTGTGCGGTGGCAAACGCTGGGGCACGAAGGGCTCTTTTATCGAGCCTACAGTATTTGCCGACGTGACGGACGACATTGCTATTGCTCGGAACGAGATCTTTGGCCCCGTCATGTCAATTTTCAAGTTCAAGACTATTGATGAAGTATTGAGCGCGCAAACAATTCAGAATTCGGACTAGGCGCTGGCGTCGTGACGTCCAACGTGGACAATGCGATCAAGATTTCCAACGGTGTGCGCGCGGGCACAGTTTATGTCAATTGTTATGCAGTGATTGAGCCCAACACACCTTTTGGTGGGTTTAAAAACTCGGGCATCGGTCGTGAACAGGGCGAACTGGCCCTCCGTAATTATGTCGAGAACAAGACGGTTATTATCAAGCGGCCCGACGACTCCATGCCGTAAGCTTCCTTCAACACATTCGGAAGATTCGAAGTATTGGTATGGATAAAGTAACGGACGTTATTAATAATAAAAACTGTTTCAAACACGAGTACCTATATTGATTAGACTTATTCACCAAGACGCATATCCTCCATGTGCTTGGCTTTTTCCCACCATTTTGCACTGTGAATTTCATGACTTAAGACGATGGCCGGAGTAATTCTCTCCATCGCATAATCTGCAGCTTCACGAAGAAGACTAAGTTTTTGCGCCTCAATGCACTGACCATCGTGAAAGCGAAGTCGGCCGCGGTTTAGGGCAACGTAACTCTTGATGGCACTTTTCATAACGCTAAAGCAACCCTCAATTGGGTTGCACATAGGGCTGTAGGGCGCGAGACGCAGTAAAACAAGACTTTCTGTCGGTAGCGTCGGCTTGCTCTCAAGGAGTCGATCGACAAGTATCTCTTCACTTCGGTCGTGAGCAGGTGCGTTGTCCAAGACTAGCACTATCTTCTTGCCACGGTAGGTTGCTTGATTGTCGGCCCAATGCATTGCACTGATAAACGTGTCAAGCAAAAAAGATACATTCATGTCCATGTCAATTTTTCCCACCACAAAATTCACCTCCATTACAACAACGCCATTCGACACAGCGCACTGGATCTGTAGATTCTTTCCTTGCGAGATTGGCACAGACGTCGTTGCACGCTCACCTGCTTTTGCGCGCCCAACTGTGCGTGAAATATACACATTATAATTAGTCTCATCACAGTAAACAATCACATTACCCTCCGCCCGGTACGATTCCAGCTTCAATGCGAACTCGCGGCGCTCAATCTTGTTCGCGATGCTGTTCATACTGTTCCGCTCCAATCGGAGCTTTTTCATCGTGTATGTTAGAGCTGTCAAATGACGACTGATGGTAGACAAGCTGAGATCCACACCGTGCTCGCTGAAATAAGCAGCCGCATGGTAGCGAGCGTAATCGTCGGATTGTGTTCAACAGCATCCTCGAGCGAGATCATGATCTCGGGTGTCATCTTAATGCACTTTGCGCGCAGACCGCCACGCTTCTTGTCCTCTATCTGGCGAGTTTTTACTAGGACGTACGCGGAGCTGCGCGAAATACCATTCGCGAGCGCGATAGACAGCCAGTTGTCGCCACGGTCGAACGCATCGAGGACTCGTTGACGCTCCGCGGCAGTTGTCTTTGGCTTCTTTTGTTGCTCCGTAGGCATGGCGCGTATAGAAATGTTGTGCACAGTTATGTCACCCCAAAGTACGAAAACAGTCCAACTTTGCTTGTTAAGGAATCCGACATTGCATGCAACCTCATTTTTCCAAAACCTAAAAATCCAACTTTGGTTCGAAACTAGTCCAACTTTGACCGGGAAAAGGTGTACTTTATCTCGGACTCTACTACACACTGCAATGGTTGTGGATTGTGCTGATGAAGATAGAAGTGCCCATTCTTCTGCACTTGAGCAAGAAAATGGGATATGAAACCGTGTAAAGATGAGCACCCAGAAAATAAAGCCACCAAACGCAAGGAATACCCCAATCTAAGTGCTATGCAAGAACGTGCTGTACTGAACAAGAATTTAACGTGTGCTTCTAAATATAACTGCAAACGTTTAATCAAACCACCGAAACAAACCGAACACAAATGTAGACGACAAAAGTATTAGCTATAAAGTAACGACATATCTATTGTGGGTTCCATGGGACGGTATTGTGTTTTAAAGGCACAGTGTGTGTCCTGTCGAAAAAAGATGATATTTAGAGAACCTGAACCTATACAGGGTGGTGGTAAGCCATGTCAAGCGCGGTGCTGTAAGGGCCTCATTTCATTACACTTTGGGACCCCGACTCTATCCGACTTTGGATTTTCGTCCACGGTGGTACTCGAACCCGCAATCTCCCGGTCCCGAGGGCAGGGCCTTAACCACTACACCAAACGAGGTCGGTGTCCTGTCGTATAGAGGAGACGATCTACGTACCTGCACAATTTGACACCCAGACACTAAAAAAAGACATTGAGATATTTAACTCAGTCTGAATTCAAGAAGTTAGTGGGGGGCGTACTGCTAAGTAACTCTGTGGAGTTTGTCATCTTTAACTTGCGGCCGGTATATTCTAACTTTTAGGCTTTTCTTCGTTAAAGCCCCTACATGACAAAAGGAGGCATTAATTTACGCTTTCATACAGACCGAAAAGATTACAAACGAGAAAAGTTGATGGACATGATGGCAAAGAATTAGCGAGGCGAGGAAACGGGTCAGCTCCACCAAAGACGAAATCGTCATTACTCACAAAGGATCATGTCTGTTTATTAGAAATGCATCCACTTCCTGGCGGATAAACACGTCGACTGGGACTTGAATTGATGGAGCCCAACATATTGATTGGGTTGCAATGATAATACCAATGGGCTCATCTTGATGCGGTGACGTAGAATAAACCAGACGAAAAAGTTCACTAACCTTTTCACGACTTGACGGAAAGTAAACAAAAGTGTCCACCCATCGCACCAAGCAGGGTCTGTGTGACGCTATGGCGTTGAATCCATGGAATGCTGTGATGAATACGCGAGTAGTTTTAGCTCGTTCGTCGAGCATTGAAAGTATCGCGTTCCGTAGGTGCGGATTGAAAGGTGAAAGTTTGTGACCTGCGCAAGTATTACGGAGTATTATCTCCCAGCGGCAGCTTGTACCATGAGCGTGAGTCGGTGGGGACCTTGTGGCAATGGGATTTGGGTCGAACGCGCAGCGCCTTCACGTCAGGCACCCCATACATGACATATCAAATTCTAGGCTCTTTGGTCTGCTCGATCACATTCCGTCCTTTTGAAGATGAGCTAGATGTTAGTCATGCCAAGGGCTTCAACTTCATCGTCATTCCTGGTACTGGGGAGCCTAACTTCGATACATACGAAGCAAATCCATATGAAACCATAAGCAGCGCGACGCGTCAGAGGTGCGGAGAAGATTGAAGTGCAGAAAAAAAAGGATTTACCAGATGAAGCGTGCCAACGGGAATGGAAATGTCAAGAAACCCAACAAGAAAATGCGGGATACTACAAAAAGAAACAGCAAATGCTCTGCGTGAGCAATTGGCCAACAACCACAAACGTGTAGATCGTGAGAAGAGCACCGCTAGTGGCAGGAAACAAGCTTACATCGTGGATACTGCAGGTTGGAAAATCCATTGTCATATTCATTACAAATGTGAGTGTTGTACATAAACTTACTGCCTGCCCAGAAATACTAGTATTACAATATTAAGCAACACGAATTGTGTTCAGCACCAATCGTGCATGGGCCATTCTTGACTTCCCATTCCAAATACTCGACCGCCTCGCGCTGAAATGTCTCGGGACAAACATAGTCCCAGCCACTGTAGGCAGCCTGCTCTTGTTCCGTCAACTTGATCCCTCTCACCGCAGAAATGTCAAACGATCCAATGTCAGCTTGCGATGCAGCGTTAATCTCGTTATCGGGCACAAATGGCGGTGGCACTTGCATCATTTCCATCTGCGCCCAGTCGACAGAGGAGAAGAAGCGCATGCGCTTCACTTCCTCTGCTCCATTTACTCCTAATCGTTTTGTTGGATCCCGAACAAGCAATTCTAAAAACAGATAAAAAAACATGGCTTTTGTGAGTGTGATTTTTTTCAAAAATAAATAATTTACAAAAATCCGTACGCTGAATGAGCTCTGCTGCCTCTGCAGAAAAGTATTTCGCGTCGTACGCTGGCGTGAGCTCCAACGTGGCTCGGTCATATGCCTGTTGCTTGTCTTCATGTAGAGCTTTGGCTTTCGATGTCCGGAACGGGCATTTGCCATACAAAAGTTCATATACCAAACATCCGTAGCTCCACCAATCAACCGTCTGATTATAGACCAATCGATTTCCATCTCGGTCGCGAAGAAGCATTTCTGGAGCCCAATAGCCTCGAGTTCCACATCGACCGGTTAACGTCGGCGTCACTTCAACGGCAAGCCCAAGGTCCGAAATGCTACAATTTCCTTTTTCATCCAATAAAATATTCTCGGGTTTCAAATCACGATACACGAGATTCTTTTCATGCAAATGTTCAAGCCCCAGCAGGATCTGAGCAGCCAAAAAACGCACTTGGGGTTCCGAGAATCTCGCACGGTTCAGATGGTACGAGAGATCGCCCCCCGTCCGTAAGTCAAGTACGAGAAACAGCTCTTCTGGTGTTTGAAAGGAATACTTTAGACAGACGACAAACGGTGACGAAATCATGGCCAAGATCTTGCGCTCGGCCAGGCAAAGTTTTTCCGCCCGTTTCTTCTTAATCATCTTTTTATTCATCACTTTCATTGCATAGAGTGTCGCTGACGTGCGCTTGATACATCCATTACCCACCCCAAACCCGCCTCGTCCTAGCACACGAAGCAACTTGAAGTCCTCCTCGTTCACTCGACGTTTTTGTAAATACAAAAAGACGAGCAGTCGCTTGTAGAAAGGAGACGTACGAAAGTCTTCGAGATGCAATTGCTCGAGACTGCATAGTACAATCGCTTCTAGTTCATCGAAAAGGGTTGGCGGAAAAGCCTGCCCCTCTCCACCTACAACTGGTTTGTCACTTTGCCTTCTGGCAATGAAAGTGTCCACTTGCGTTTCAATCCCAAGATCATTTAATTCACTTGTAGAGACGGTACTGGCAGTAAGACTCGTATCTCGTATACAATTGAGCGAGTCTCGAGGATCCGAGATATGCTCGGAGGGGGATTTTTGTCGTCGAAAGACATTACATAAAGGGCGCAAGACTTCACCGCCAACCCCAAGAGGATTCGTCTCGGAAGTGACACGATTGAATCGGCTATAATCATTCGCTCGAGTCACAGAAGATTCATTCTTGCGCCAAAACACAATACCATTTGTCGTCATCGAAGCGACATTCAAATCGTTTAGACTACCTAATGACAAGCGCGAAGGGCTCGGTCGACCGACGGGCGGGCTGTGCAAATTAGTACCAGTAGATGAATACTCTGTCCCTGGTAAAGTTGACGACGGTGAGAGTGTTGGTGCCGGACGTCGGCCTTCCGCTCTCGTTAAAGTCGACCAAACGGTGGAATTTCCATTTTGTCGAAGCGGAGCGTTGAGATCACGCTCTCGGGTAACATTTTCTACAAACAGTTCCCATATCTCTCGTCCCTTCACAGCGCGTTGTTCATGGGTTTGAAGGGTGCGATATTTCGTCACCTCGACCAAAAAGTCCAATCTTCGACTGCCTCGCTGCTCCGCTTCACAGAACCGCCGAAAAAAATAAAAACCAAGTGGGATATCAAGGAGATTTTCAAGCCCCAGCCAATCGCTACCGAGTGCGCGCTCCTGTCGGTCCACGAATTGCGCAATCTCATTGTTGGAAGGGTTGTAAAACGCTGCGCTTGGACCGCGTTGTAAATTCGTGACGGCGCCTATGTACTGCGCGTCTTGGATGGCATCATGCAGCTCTTCCATAGCAGCAAACAAGTTGTTGTCTTCACTCGGGGTTATGCGTATCAGTTGGGCTGTTTTGGCTTTCTTAGCGAGCGTCGCTGGTGCTTGATTACTAGTTAAACACTGGGTTTTTGTCGGTCGGTCCTTATCGTCGTTCTTTGTAATACTCAGACTGCATTTATTGCTGATAGCGTAGGGTTTAAAATACGTACTATACGTTGCTGACCTGAACACGAGGTTACTCACCCGTTGTGGCAATCCAGTGGAGCTAGAAATAGCAGATCGAGTGCGAGGACGCGATACGCAGTGAAAGATAGATTTAAGTGACTACTTCCTTTCCTTCAACTGTCAAACAGGATGATGACCAATCACAACGCACTAAAGAGAACAGAAAAAATACAAACGTTCAGTGACCGAGTGAAAAGAAAGAAAAATTGGTACCGTATTGTCCTAGACAAAATTGATGACCTCTTCATCATCTAGGTGCTCGTTCATGCTCTTTGAACAGTTAGAATAGATACGATGTGGAGTCGATCATTTCTTGTGTTGGGTTTAAGTCAAGACGGAGTGTGGGGTCTACACAGTCTCCGACTCATCGAGAAAAAAAATGAATGGGCACAAATTATGTCTTCTGATTTCCAAGAAAAAGGACTATGCGTCCTTTTTTTGGGCTGGTTTGCAACATCATTTGGAAGCTACCGAAATTTTGTTCCCATTATTGCCTCAGTAGCTTTCACATGGCTGTGAGTAGCAATAACGCGGCTGTTAGAAGCAATGCCCCCGCGATTGGTAGCTCCTAGTGACTTGCTCGATTTTTAAGAGCGAGCCAAGCATGCAAAAGAAAATTATCAGCGCCATGCTCATTCTAGGAGTGACAGCGTATCCGACACTGCTGGTGAAATGGCTCGCTTTTAGATATTCTAATCGACAACGCTACGGAGGGCTTCATTCAAAAGATCGGACCTAATTATCGTCCCCGCTGCTACTTTGTAAGCTCCCCGTTGCTCAGCTCGCATTGCTACTGAAAGAGGAAAATGATCTAACAGTTACTTGTTCTTCTCCGCGAGTTTGCTATCACTGCCGGTTCAGAAGGCCAGTCATTGGAACTTTCGTCTGAGATCACCGCGCTCCTTCAAGACACGCGGGACGAAGTCGAGCATGATAATACTGAAGGAAATGAAAGTGAGGAGCCAGCAGTAAAAATTAACCTTGACAACGTCCATCCCATCGAGTTGGAGATTGCTTGGATGTAGTTCGGCTGCCGCAGATTAGATACACAAATATAAATAAGATTATCTACAACATATTTGACATCTAAATCTTAACTGAAAGCGGCAAATGTTCAAGGTGTTCCATGGCCGTGCTTTAGAGTTCTAACTTCCTGTGACTTGTGTAAATGGTCCAAAATAGAATAAAATAGTTATCAGCCTAAATTTACTTAACTTACACTGCGGCTCATAATTCGTGAAACAAAAGTAAAATTGAGATTTCTCGGCCGCTACTAGGCCGATTTAGCTACTGTTTAGATATGTTGTAGAGAAATTAGAGGGAAAGACGAGATATGTGTAATTAATCGCGATTTCGAGACCGTTCGACGCGCTTACATACAAGGGCCTGTTTGGGCTCCGGCTCATAAATGATGAAACAAAAACCATACAATTTTTAAGTCAAATAATGAATGTATTATTTTTTAGAGTGATGGTCACTATTTATTGACTGAATTTTAGTATTCAATTCGCCGTGGTCTCTTGACCCCCGAAGAACGCGGGCGCATTCGCGGCCCTATGTGAGGCCGGCCTTACTGAGGCCGGCCTATGTAAAGCACAATGTGCCGGTAGATGTTACCAAACTTGACAAAATGTCACCACAAAAGAAATGTCCGGTCTTGTAATCCATTAGAGGCTGCCAACCAGAAATTTAATCGATATGTTTCCAATTTAGAAATTATTTCGTTATCTTGCAAATTTAGGTCTTCCTATTCCATTAAGATAGGTACCTCAGCAGGTGAGCGTCGACTAGATCGAAATCTTGCAGTAGGCTGTCTATCAGAGCATATTGAGACTTCTCCATTCTCTTAGCCTTGGCCATGATTTTTGTATTTGCTCAAGTTTCGCATGTTGATATTTAATCCGGTTACTCCTTTCTGGGCAAGCATCCTGGCTAGCAGGTCAGTGTTTGCGTGGCAAAAAGGTTGATGGATAATAGCTGGGTCAATGTCTTGACCTCCTTGCACGCTGCCAACAGTGGCTATCGCGCTGGCGCGCTTGACCTTCTTGGCTTGGAGATGGTACAGTCCTTGGATCGTTTTGAAACACAATTCAACGTATGCCTGGGTAGCAAAACCGAGGTGCTGGTTGGATGAGAATCTGATCTGGAGCTCAGCACCCTGTAGGTAGCCCATATATATGATGTTCAGCTGTAAGTTGGGGGGAGTAATACACGTCCTCAAGTACATCTTTTGTGTCATTTCATTCATGACTAGCATCGCGACCTTGCCAACCTGCATCACGACTTCCCGGCTTCCATTGACCATGTTAAGCGTAGCGATTTGATGGTGGCGATGTCTTCAAATGCGGAGATATCCGAGCAGATGTTTCCTTGTACACCACAATCAAGGCACCATGTGATGCCTTAGGTAATGCTATGGTATATTCACCGCAAGCTTAAAGCTGTCCAACAGCGAGCGTGAGTCCTGGCTCCTCGGCACAGGGACGAATCGTCGTCCTTTTGGGTTAGCTCGAGTTTCCGAGCGGGACTGTTGACAAGGTGCTCTTACGTGACCTTGGTGGCCACAACTTCTGCATGGGGACTGACACTCACTTGCACAATGATTGTGCTTGTTACGATCTCCACAGCGAGGGCGAACGTCGCGACAATTTGAGCGTTTGTTGTTGTGTTGATAGGGATGGCTGTGATTGCCCCGACGGTTCCCGTCATTTCTTTGGCCTCGTGCCTGGCCCTGACCTCGTCCATGCGAAAACGAGCCGATGGCAAGCACGTTACGTCGATTACGGTGATTTAGGGGGTGTTGGTCGCGCGGCCTGACGCCTGGGCGCTTCCATTTGCCATCCCAATGTCATCACTCGCAATGAGCATGTTCTTTGCATCAGATAGACTTGGCAACGTGTCACCTTAAACTTGACGCTGAGTATGGTCGTTAATCACGTCTGGAAACACATTAATCACGTTCGTCAGCGTGATCCGTACGATCCATTCATTTCCTAGGTCTGACGGGGTCCTAGTTGTAGGCGCTCTAGGTCCTTAATGTAATCTTCAACTGCTTCGTCCATGTGTAGCTTTCGTGTAAATAGCTCACTGAGTAGAAACAACGGATTGATTGGTCTACGCTTGGCCTACCGATCCTTGAGAGCCTTCACAGACCTGGGACGTCATTTTGGCGACAAAATGTTCGTATGATCTGATCACATCACACGTAGTTGACTTAACTATCTGATACTTGTTACCTCGCTCTTTTAAAGCATCTAAGACGCTCGTAGCCATTCACTATGTCGTCAAAGTCCATGACTCCAAAGCCTGTAAATTCTCACGCGCCAGTCGTCGTAGTCATCACTGCCTGCCAGTTTTTCAATCTCATGGTTCACCGTGAAGTTCAAAATCGTCGTCATCGTAACAGCTAGGGTTATATGATTTCTTTGCGGCGCAGCGTTCTGTGCTTGTGTGGCTGATTGACTTGCGCCTTCTGTGCCAAATTTTAAACTGGCGTTTATATCAAAAATTCTTCGTCCAACTGTCGGTTTAACAGGATTCTCTCATAGAGGGGAGATATCACCCCTATGATTGGTCGTTATTAATTGGGCTCATACAAAATGCTCATATCCTGTGACACTGGAAGCGCTCTGACCGGCGTGTCGAAGCGCGTGATAACGGGAGTGCCCCGCCGACGCGTTACAACCATCAGGAAGGTACGTACAGCACTGTTAAGTATTCCCTCCGTCCCAAAGTTATCGTCGAATTGTTATTTTATTTAATAATAGAAATCGGACAATAGCTTTGGGACAGAGGGAGTAATAGGTAGGTAGGGGAAGAATCAACAGGTACGTCGGGGCCGAGAAACGGCCCTCGGGAAGGCTGACTGGTAGAAGTCTTCGGAAATCCAGAAGTGATGGATTGGACGAATCCGTCCGTATCTTGCCAGTCAGCGACCCAAAATTTATATTTAATCCTGAGGGATAGCCTAGAGCGCACCAACCCAAAATCTGCACTGCATCCAAACCTCAACACCCAGTAGGGTCGGGGTTATAGTGATTGTATCTCAGGTAAAAGGTCTTTTAAGGCCCTTGTCCAAGTGCCGGAATGACGTTCTGTACTGAAAAGTGACACATGATTGGACAAAACAAATTGATGTTTGACACATTGCTGTTCCAAGGTCGTGTAATTCCGGAACACCTCCATGAGGTGTTCTGAAAAGAGCACATTTGTACCGAAATCATAGATGAAGTAATATACATAAAAGAGATAACGTAAAACATCAGTTTATCGCAGTACATCAGTTTTCCGCAGGAAACATCAGCTGACCAATTATGTGTGTGTATTTTTGCTACGCGTCCCACGATTGGCTGATTAATCGAAAGCAGCAGTTTTTCGCAGTAAAGATTTTCCGCGAAAAACTGATGTTTTTGATATTTTTGGTCGACTTTTAGGGTTTTTAAACGACATTTCTATGCCGCGAAAAACTGATGTTTTCGATATTTTTGGTGGGTTTTTGGTCGACTTTTGTCAGC
This sequence comes from Sclerospora graminicola, assembly GCA_001887855.2. Lineage (NCBI taxonomy): Eukaryota > Oomycota > Peronosporomycetes > Peronosporales > Peronosporaceae > Sclerospora > Sclerospora graminicola. Next base: position 51,816 of record MIQA02018969.1, read on the forward strand.
TTGTATATTTTTCCAGAGACATCTCTAAGGATAACCCTTTACACCACCGTCTAGTCCATGATTCGAGCTTTTCATTGGTTCATGCGGATTCCACCTATCTGCTGATTGAGCAAAATTATCCTAATTTTGCTAAGGTACCCTATTTCCTGCGATAAACTGATGTTTTACGTTAGCAGTAAAACAATAGTAGGTTGTGCGTATGCTGCGACTCCTCGCCCAAAGCCCTTGGCACGACCCAAGGAAAATCGATAATTACACGATGCACAGCCCTTATACATCAATACATGTAGTACAGCGCGAATGCTAACTAGAAATACCATGTATTAATGTGTGATGCAGGTGGGTACATTGACCGTGTCCAGAACGTCGTTTCTGAACGATCAATTACATAACCCTAACCCTTGTTTCGGCACAGTAAAGCGCGCCAGCAATTGGACAAGAGCCTAAAGATTTAGGGGAGCTCTAGTACAGTGGTAGAATACGTCACATTATACTTTTAGAATACAACTAAGTTGGTTGGCCCCGGGAACGAACCCGGGACCTTCCTTAGCAGCGTCCCACTCGACCACGGCACTAAGTAGTAGCAGACTTTCTTCGCTAAAATGACAAAGAAGCACTATGTAACTCCCTACTTATTTTGATTAAGTGCGTCGATTCAAATGCATAAACGCAACGGTTTGTCGAAATGACAAAACGACGAGCGGATGCAGCAATCCACACACTCTTTGTGCCCTGCTTGCCTTAATGGCATCGAACGTATGCTTACCACTCTGTGGACAATCACACAGAAATGTTGCACACTCAAGATTGCTTGTCAAACTAAAGCAATATAACCTACTTAAATAGACCCAACAATCGGGTGGTGTCAATGAGGCTCAGCTGAACAAGATTGTAACGTTGCTTCGGGATCAGCCGGAGCATGCTCGTCAATACGGCATCACGCCTGCCTTATCGTGAGGTAAAAAGGATGCTGGATGCAACGACTGACGAGGAAGCATGGACAGTATCAAAACGGCGTGGGAAGACTGGTTGGATGCTTTCATTTCGCGAATAAAGGACGAATCGTATGCAACTCGTGATGCTAAACGATGCTAAAAGTTGATTCTCCTTTTGTGTTACGAAACCATGTCGCGCAACGAGCGATCGACGTGGTTTATGAAGGCAACTAGGATGGAATTCAGCACATTTTCGAGCTCATGGCGCACCCGTTCGATGACTCTCTGGAGAAAAGTGATCTCGAATATGCCAAACCTCATGATCCATCGAAAGCCCCGCTTGCGTCTCTTGTTCTTCGTAAAAAGCCTGATGTCAACACAAATCGCTTTATTTCAGTGTTTTAATGAGCGAAGCTAAATAGCAACAATTTCGCGATGTTCCAAAAGCAGATTGCAAAAACAAGTTTGGAGAATAGGTAACTGGTGAGGTTCACTACACCTTTTTTGCATCCACTTATCGCACTTTATTCTACACCTGATTTTCAACATCGCGGGTTGTCATCTTTTAGCTTGAATCGTGTTCAAGCCATTGTGCGAATTGCTCGGTGTAAGCTTACATTTTCTATTGTGATATTGTGTAATAGTATTCACAAATCAATATTTTACAATCACTATAACCCCAACCCTACTGGGTGTTGAGGTTTGGATGCTGTGCAGATTTTGGGTTAGTGCGCTCGAGGCTGGCCCTAGTCTTGATATACTAGTGGTTCTCACGTTTTGAAGGTAGGTAGGTAGGTAAAACTAGCCTATCAGCGCGAATCTACGAATTTGCAAGCGTGGGAATCTTTTGCATACAGCAAAGTGCGATTTTAGCCAATGCAGCGGCAGACAAGACTTGGTATATGACCCTCTGGCAGAATCGACTCTAGTTGGACCAGTGCTCTAGCTGTTGATTGGATAGCTAAAATGTATCACTTTCATGGATTTTGGCGAATCCAGTACGCAGTCGATCCAATTTGAATTTATTAGGGATGTGTCATTGGCAACAAATAGAATTTTATTTTCTAAAGAACGTTGATTGGTCCAACCAGCGCCTCCAGAAAATTTGGTTCGAGGGTCATATATTACCCTATATATTTAGCTAAGTCCGATGGGTCTCAGCTAATCAGAAATATCTTCAACGTGTGGAAAAAGGGCGCTGAAGGCAAATCAGTTTTGACACCGTACCAAATCTACAGACGAAAAATACAGAGATTGCCTGTATTTTTCGATAGATGTTCTGTATTTTTAGATTTATGTCGTCAGTTTTGCCTACTTTTACTTCGTACCTACCCTCGAACTTCTCACGGCTCAAGGATTACTATCGTAGTAAGTTAGCACATGATTTCTCGGTGAGAACCACTACTAAATCATGTGCTAATCCTTATGCCTTTCCTGTAGGATCGGACTTGCGTCCAAGGACAGAACGATGTCCTCTGACAGCACTGGAAGCTTTTGGCACGCAGAAAGTAAGACCATGATGATGCATTTAGGTTGGAGTGTGAAGATAGGTAGCCCCCTCGAAATCGTTTTGTATGATATTTTTTGTTTGAAGAGGTAGTATCACTATCCGGAATGATACACGTCGTTATTTTTGGTCAACCCGACGTTTATCCTTGAGCACTAAACGACGTCATTCTTCCTCCTCAATGTTTTCTAAGCCTCTACTTCGCACCACCACGATATCTTTCTTTAAACTCAAGCATGCGTACGTACACACCTTCAAAGAAGTAATTTTCAAGCTCCGTGCTAATTTATATTGAGCTATTTTTCATTGCAGACGAACAAATGCGCGGTCTTTTAGCTTTTTATCGACATTACCAGAGGAGCACTCGATGCTCCGCGACATGTGCGTCCAGTATGCTACAAAGAACCTCAAGCCAATCGCTGGGGAGCTGGACAAAGAGCATAAGTTTCCTGCCAAGCAGGTAAAGGAGCTTGGAGAAATGGGACTCATGGGCGTTGCCATCGACGAACAGTATGGAGGAGCCGGACTGGACTACTTGGCGTACTCTATCGCGATGGAGGAAATTAGTCGCGGCTGTGCGAGCACGGGGGTAATCATGTCTGTCAACAATGTGCGTCTTAAAGTTATGATTGATTGCTTGGGATGTCGATATGAAGAGTTTGCTAAAGTTTGAAATGTTATTTTTTTTCAAGTCACTGTACTGTGCACCACTGGAAAAGTTCGGTACGCTGGAACAGAAGGAAAAACACTTGACACGTTATGCTAGTGGTGAAAAGTTAGGATGCTTTGGACTGAGTGAGCCAGGGAATGGCAGTGATGCGGGTGCTGCGGCAACCACAGCTCGTGTTACTGACAAGGGATATGTACTGAACGGGACAAAAGCATGGATTACCAATGCTCATGATGCGGATCAGGCAATTGTATTCGCTACGACGGATAAATCTCTGAAACACAAGGGGATCAGTGCTTTCATTGTGCCGACCGACGCTCCGGGGTTTTCACTTGGAAAGAAGGAGGATAAGCTAGGCATCCGTGCTTCGAGCACGGGTAATCTCATTTTCGAGGACGTCGAGATTCCACGAGAAAATATTCTTGGCAAGGAGGGAGATGGATTTAAAATCGCCATGGTCACGCTAGACTCGGGTCGTATTGGGATAGCGTCCCAGGCGCTGGGCATTGCTCAGGCATCATATGACTGTGCTATCGCCTATGCACAAACCCGCAAGACGTTTGGTGTCCCTTTGGCAAAGAATCCGATCATTCAAACAAAACTGTCAACGATGGCTACAGAAATTGAGGCAGCACGTCTGTTGACTTGGAAGGCTGCCGTCGAGAAAGATGCTGGTCGACCGTTTACGAAGCTGGCGGCCATGGCAAAACTGAAGGCGTCGGAAGTTGCCACCATGTGCTCCCATCAGGCCATCCAAGTGCTTGGTGGAATGGGCTACGTGTCTGAAATGCCTGCTGAACGCCACTATCGTGACGCACGCATCACGGAGATCTACGAAGGCACGTCCGAGATAATGCACCTAGTCATCGGTGGTGCGCTCAACAAAGAATTTGCCGAAACTAATTAGTCAAGCACTCGCTCGTCCTTTAATATAAACAATCAAGATACAATTTAGTACATGTACATGTAGTATACATGTAACCGCAATACTACTCTTCCGTTGAAGTTCAAACTTCATAACCTGGTTAAGATATGTATTTGTCCAACAACTCATAATCTCATATCGAAGTGATTTCCTCTTCCAAATGACGGTGCAAGACGTTCGGCAAGCGATAGACATCATCGCCTTGAGTGACTACATTCACTCGCGTCTGGGCGCATCGCATGGCTCTATCAGCTCCATTTACCAGTTCCAGCACGGCCAGTCCAACCCCACGTATCTCTTGACCATGGCCGACTCAGGAGCCAAGTGGGTGTTACGGAAAAGCCGCAAGGTCAACTCCTTCCATCTGCTCATGCTGTGGAGCGCGAGTATCGAGTGTTGAAGGCTTTGGAGCATACCGAGGTGCCGGTGCCGCGCGTCGTTCTGCTGTGTGAAGATGTCACAATAATTGGCACGGCCTTCTATCTTATGGAATATATACACGGCCGTATCTTCCAGGACCCGTTGCTACCTGGTATTAAGCCCATGTATCGCTACGCCATGTATAGCTCGGTTCTCGATGCACTGGTGAAGCTACACGACGTCGATTACCGAAAGGTGGGACTGGACAACTTTGGAAAGCCGGAAAACTATTGCCATCGCATAGTAGCACGTTGGAGTCGACAGGTGCAAGGAGGACAGAAAGTCTTTGATAAAGCCGGTATAAAGGAAAATCCCAAACTGGTACAATGGCAACACTGGCTGGAGCAAAAGGCAGATGCTGTGGAAAAAAATGCAACGACGACGTCTGATGCTCGTGTGGTCCACGGAGATTTTCGGATCGATAACGTCATTTTCCATCCAACGGAGCCAAGGGTGGTGGCGATTCTAGATTGGGAGCTCTGCACTATTGGCAACCCGTTTGCTGATCTTGCGACGTTTGCACTTACGTATAGACTACCGAGAGACAATTCGAATACAATCATGATACCGGGACTATCAGATGTCCCTTTGACGAAGTCTGGCATTCCATCGGAACGTGATTTGCTGCTGGGATACTGCCGTCGCTCGAAACGCTTTCCAATGCCGACGCAAACGTGGAACTTTTTTATGGGGATGATTGTATACCGTTTCGCTGCTATCTGTCATGGAGTATACGCTCGTGCATTGCTGGGTAATGCGTCGTCGGCGAACGCTGCATGCGCAAAGACGACAATGGATCGATTGCTGGAAATGAGTGACGACATTCTGAACGTTTCGGCAAATAGTAACCCGGAAAAAATGACATTTGAGCACAGTTTGCCCTTCCCAATTCGACCACACGCGTTGCAAATTTATCAAAAATTGCTCGATTTCTGTCAGATGCGCGTGTATCCCGCAGAAAATGTACATCTTGAACAAATTGCGAAAGCACGGGAAAAAGGTTGCGTGTGGGATGCTGTACCACCTATTATTGAGGAGCTCAAGGCCGAAGCCAAGTCCAACGGTCTATGGAACCTCTTTCTGCCTGAATGTGTGGTGCCGGCGCTTGACGGCAAGGGACCCGACGTGAAATACGGCAAAGACTTGACCAACCTTGAGTATGGACTCATGTGCAAGGTAATGGGACGTTCGATTGTGCTGGCGCCTGAAGTATTCAATTGCTCGGCTCCTGACACTGGTAACATGGAAATCCTTTCGCGTTTTGGCACTGTCGAGCAGAAACAGCAGTGGCTTGTGCCTTTGCTTAATGGCGACATTCGGTCCTGCTTTGCTATGACTGAGAAGCTGGTGGCTTCCTCTGATGCAACTAACATTGAAACGCGTATAACACGTGACGAAGAGCGCCAGGAATACGTGATCAATGGACACAAGTTTTACATTTCTGGAGCAGGTGATCCGCGTTGCAAACTCATTGTGCTCATGGGCAAACACACTGAGCGAGTAAATGAGACTGTCTATAGGCAGCAGTCGATGATATTGGTGCCAATGAATACCCCTGGTGTGCAAATTGTCAAGCCAATGCATGTGTTTGGCTATGATGATGCACCGCATGGACACATGGAGATGATGTTCAAGGACGTTCGCGTTCCTTTCAGCAACATCTTATTGGGTGAAGGACGCGGCTTTGAGATTGCACAAGCTCGCCTCGGACCTGGCCGCATCCACCACTGTATGCGGGCGATTGGTGCTGCCGAGCGTTGCCTTGAACTGATGGTGCATCGTGCCAAGACGCGCACAGCTTTTGGAAGTCTATTGGCCGAAAATCCACTCGTTTGCTCTCAGATTGCCAAATCACGGTGCGAGCTGAATAGTGCGTGGCTGCTTACGCTGCAAGCCGCGTACGAAATGGACAGACAAGGCAATAAAGCCGCGCAGCAGGCTATTGCTATCGTCAAGGTCGTAGCGCCCACCCTGGCGTTGAACATTTGCGACCGTGCGATTCAGCTCCACGGTGCTGCAGGCGTAAGCCAAGACTTTATTCTGTCATATTTATATGCAATGCTACGCACACTACGTATTGCCGACGGGCCTGACGAGGTGCATATGCGTACCATCGCCAAGCTAGAGCTAAATAGCTCCAGACTATAGGCTACGACTGGTTGAACTGTTAGCCAACAAATTGGTAATCGTAATTTGCTGGAATCACAGCGCTGCAACTTAGCTGCCACGTGCGTATTTGTACGTTTTTATGTTGGCATGCTCTTAAAAATATCATGATCTCGTTAAGTGCGTAGCAATGTCGTGCGAATGTATTAAGCCACTTTGAGATGGGCCCCATCACCTGCTTTGCATAAAACGTTGCATCTTTTCGAAAAAAAAGAATTTACCAAGAATTTTGTATAGCATACGTTCTTCAAATGCGCTTCTTTTTTTTTAAGAGCCTGTCGCATAAGTCACTGTCCTTCGTCATTTCCCAATTTACCACGACAATGCCGTTCCGATCTTCTGTTGTTAGCCTCCCGACATCATCACCACTACCCCTCGATGATTTGGGCGGTCCGTCTCGACGCCTGCTCAAGGCGCGACACCATGAAATGGAGAAAATGGAGTTCAAGACAAAGACACTGACAGCCATTCTGCACTCGGAGGCTATCAAGTTCACTGTCTACAAAATTCAAATCCGCAGTACCGCCCGCTGCATCGATACCGGCGAGTGGATGATTGCTAAGCGTTATTCAGAGTTTTTTTACTTCCGTCAGACATTGCTTAAGCATTTCCAGAAGTGGGATTTACAATTTCGTGACGAGTCGAAGCGAGTACAATGTAAGCAATTTGTCCTCGCGACAAATCTTCTATTACCAGCTCTGGAGATGCCTTCTTTTCCGCGCAAGCACTTGCGCTGTGACACCAACGCTATTGTTAACGAGCGGCGTAAGAAGCTGGAGCTGTTTGTGCGCAAGATGCTGGACGCATACGCGAACATTTCTGTATTTCTGTACGACACTCAGTTGCGAAATACTGGAGCATTTCCCAACCTTAGCAAAATACATCATTTGCTGGAAGAGTTCCTGGATATTCCTCCCCAGCAGATGGAGATAAACCGTCGTCAAACTGCTGCGGTTCTGGCCCTAGTTGACGTCGACAGTGATCTCGTGGCAAAGTCAGAGTGTTGCATCTGCTTGAACGACAACGACACAGAATTGGATGCCACCAAAGGAAAGATGGTAAAACTCCCGTGCTCACACCAGTTTCATGAAGATTGCGTCATTGAGTGGTTTAACAGCAGCACTACGTGCCCGCTCTGCCGAAAATCCGCCGTTGCAGAAGCGCAGTGGTTAGTTGCCGTATCAATTCACTAAGGATTAAATCATGTGTTAGTTTTCATAATAATAAACTAAGTATTATTATACATGTAGTAACGTTACACAAGGTTTGTAGACAAAAAATAACAATTAACGTTTTGCCTTATCTCAATTGCTACGCGTGCTATAAAGAGCACGGTGACGTTGCGATGACACTGTTCTCGGTTTAAACGTGCACTCTTGACTCTCTTTTGTTCGCAACATCGCGTGCTTTTAGTCGACGCCGCATCGACCTTTTATTGGTTTCTGATAGCTTAAAAGGTTTTGGTACCGTGTAGTTGCGTGGCTCGTAAGTCATGTTTAGAGCAAACACCTTCTGCTCCCGCTGTTTTTGCTCTTTTTGCTGCTTTCGAGCTCGATCCTTGAGCTCAAGAAAACGACCAAGACCGCGAACAATGACTGGTTTCTACTCACAATCATCAAAATCATAGCGTTAGCCGATTCAAAATTGAATTAAACAGTACACAGACACGCTTACGCTTTCTGTGCGAACATCCTGTAATGAAGAAGGAGATCGAATGTCTCTTCGTTGCCTTGGTTTATGCAAATTGGGATGGAATGTGCACTCTTCTAACTCCTTCAGCTCGTGGAAATTTCGTTTCGCTTCAATTTCTTCGGATTTTCTTCTACGCTCTGCTTCTATACGACGAAGCAGATTTTCCGATTGCCACCCGAGCTTCACTTTTGATCGTGACTCCTTTTCGTACAACTCACGTGTGTGCTTGTACGCAATCAATGCGGGTCGAAAGGTGCATTCTGCATTATTAGCCTCCTCAAGTCCACGCGCAACGCGGGAGCGGAACCGTTTGTTTGCAAAGTACTGACTCAATGCAGCTCTAGACAATGACGCATTGTCGCCACTTTTACGGTATTGCGAACGTAAACGCTGTGAGGTACAAGCATCCTGCTGGACGTCAAGTACAGGATGAGAGAGCTCGTCAAGGGTCGATGGTCTACCCAATGCCTTCGAAACAGAATTAATTTCTGGTTTAAAGGTGTATTGTGCGTACTGCTCTTCTCGCAGACGTTGCTTTTTTAGCTCAGCCTCGCGGTTATCATCATATGTTAGACGGTATAACGTTTGCTGACTACTTTCGGCGCATCGATTGGGTCTCAACTGCTTACTCATCACCTCTGCATTTCCAATACCGGTATCTGGTTTATACGACGTATTTCCTCCTTGTGCATCACATAAATCTTCAAGAGCCGCCATCCTCTCTTGCTCTCGCAACCGAATAAAGTACTGCTGCCGTGCAACAAAATCCATCTTGAACTCAGGCTTTAGCTTAACAATTTTCTTCGATGTATCACTAATTTTTGGTGCATATGTCTGCTCGTTCAACAGATCATAATACTCCTGAGTTGCTAATCTTTTCTCCGTAAGGACGCCAGCACCTTCTGCAAGTCGCTCAGTCACATGCTGAAAGGTAGTACAGCCTTTGCTTAGAGCAGTCTCCATTTTTTCGGCCAGTTTGTTGGATGCAATTTCTCTACTCTTGGAATTAATTGTGGGAGTGAACGACTGCAAACCGCATTCTTTCCGTTCGAGTTTCTCACGAGTGCGCGCAACGTATTCAGTCTACCAAAACAGGTACAGTTAGCGAATGCTGGAGGTTTAATAATTGCGTACCTTTGCGCGCTGAAGGTCAGAGACGCGGTGCTGAATCGGTTTGTAATCCACCATGCTTATTATCGACTTTGATATCGGGTTTATCGTAGGTTTGAACGTACATTCCTGAAGCTGATGGGTCTCAAGTGCTACCCGAGCTTGTACTCGAGAATCGTTGCGAGCAGCTTCATCCAAATGAAATCTCTCAATCACATTTGTACATTTGCTCTCTTTGTTTCCGTATCTTGGAGAAAAATTGAGCCGTTGCGTAACTTTTTGGCGAGGACTTAACGTAAGCCATTGTAATTCGGTTGCCCCATCCGTCACATTTGTAGCGTTCTCCAATGTCCCCGCTTTATGTATTGATCGGGTAGGCTTAGCCATATTTGGGTGAAACGTACACTCGCGAAGTTGCTCCATTTCCAGAAGTAGGCGTTGTTTCTCGCGCTCTACAAATATCTGGTTTCGAGGCTGCGACAGGAACTCAAGCCGCTTCCGCGACTTTTTCGTTGCTGTTTGTCCGCGATTGGCATTTTCAGCAGCTGCTAAGCTCCTGATGGACTTGTGCTGCTGAAAAGCTGGTTGTCGTGGGGCACCTGTCAATATTGGTCTGGTATCAGTTCCCCCAATTGCTAACGTCTCAATGTCACTTTCTCTCCCCAGATCTTTCGTTAGCGGCAGAGGTGTTGGCTCGACATAATGACATGTACTCTTTGATACATAAACCAGCAACTCTGTTGGTGGCATTAATCCTGCATACTTAGAAGCAGACTTTTGTTGTATTTTCGATTCCAAATATTTGAAATCGAATTTTGACCGTGGCTGAATGTCGACATCATTTACATTGTCAATTATGTCGGATGCATAATACAGTTCGTCCTCATCTTCAGACGCGACACTTGAGAGCTCGCTGGACACGTTACTTGTACGTTGAAATTCAGACCCACACCGTGCTGTCAAAGGTTGCCGCGTTGTTAAAGGCTCGTCCGTAATGGCAGAACGACGAGGCAGTACGTTCCTAGCTGTCAAGTACGCTTCCGCACTACGTAGCTCCTTCTCCACCTGTGATAAGCTTAAATCTTCATAAGTTTTCGCTTTAGCGGCCATTCTTAGTTTCACGAAGAGTCGGATAGAGAAGTTGAAGTTGAAGTTGGGACCAACACTCTTAACACAAAAAGTTGCAGTGGAACCTCATTCCGCATTGTGGGTCACTCACTACGTCTATGGGCAAGAGACGATATCTTCTCAGAAACTGGCCGATTGAGGTGTACGACTACGACGAGAAGGCGATTACGGACGAAGCAGTGGGCGGCATCGATCTACGAAGAGGCTGCTGGATTCACTGCAAATGGTATTGACTTTTTTTGAAGGAATGATGTGAAGTGACAGTGTGTGTTGGTAGGTGTAACGTGACGTTGAAGACAATACACTATTCACTCGTCAGTTGGAAGAATCACACGATGAGCATGACGCATATGGATCGCAACCAAAAATATGAGGGTCGAAAATCACTGCCCCAAGTTACCAGTTGTTCGTCCCAGTCCTTGCATCCCAACCAGGGTGGAGAATCGCAGCCCCACGTTACCAGTTGTTCGTCCCAGTCCTCACATCGCATCCAAACAAATGAGGCTGAAGAACCGCAGCCCCAAGTTACCAGTTGTTCGTCCCAGACTTTACCTCGCAACCAGGATGGAGAATTGCTGCCCAAATTCACCACTTATTTGTCCCAGTACTCGCATCACATCCAAACAAATGAGGGTGGAGAACCGCAGCCCCAAGTTACTAGTTGTTCGTCCCTGTCCTTGCATCGCAACCAGGGTGGAGAATTGCAGCCCCAATTAACCAGTTCTTCGTCCCAGTCCTCACATCGCATCCAAACAAATGAGGGTGGAGAACCGCAGCCCCAAGTTACTAGTTGTTCGTCCCTGTCCTTGCATCCCAACCAGGATGGAGAATTGCAGCCCCAATTAACCAGTTCTTCGTCCCAGTCCTCACATCGCATCCAAACAAATGAGGGTGGAGAACCGCTACCCCAAGTTACCAGTTGTTCGTCCCAGTCCTTGCATCGCAACCAGGGTGGAGAATTGCAGCCTCAATTCACCAGTTGTTCGTCCCAGTCCTCACATCACATCCAAACAAATGAGGGTGGAGAATCGCAGCCCCAAGTTACCAGTTCTTCGTCACAGTCCTTACATCGCAACCAGGATGGAGAATTGCAGCCCCAATTCACCAGTTGTTCGTCCCAGTCCTCACATCACATCCAAACAGATGAGGGTGGAGAATCGCAACCCCAAGTTACCAGTTGTTCGTCCCAGTCTTCACATCAGAGCTTCCATTCAAGTATCCAAGATGCTGGGAAGGTCTCCATGCAAGCCCAAGATTACGAGTCATTAGTATTTGTCCGTCGCGATCTTCACAGAAACAAGCAACACCAGGCTCGTCATGAGCGAGACGTCAGCAATGTGATTAACGCGATGACAAGTCTAATTACCGATCAACAGAGTGATATAAAAACGCTACTAGATAAAGTCCGCGACATGAGAAACGAAATACAAGGACTGAAGCACGATCTAAATTTTATCCGTCAACGGGAAAGACAGCGAATGCAAGCACCACGTAAAAGGACAGCCACAGCAACCTCATACACCGCGCAGCGTCCATCACCAAGTCACGTCTTGTCAAGAAATGCTCCAGGGTTTAGGATTTCTCGAATGACGCCGACTTGCAACAGAGTAACGAAGAAGAGGAGAAGAATGTCGGAAATGGATATATTCGAAAAGCGCTTCAGACTTACGGAACGCGGCTGATTGATCGGCACGAACTAATCAGCACATATACATCTCAGAAAAACAATTTACGCGTTTCCCGTTCTGTTTGCTCGACGGGGCAGGTGGGGCATTTGAATCGCCTATTAGTGTACGGGACAGTAAACGAATAAACATAGGTGTCAAGTCAGAACAACATTAATCATTGAGCTTCTAGCGCAACAAACCGAGTCATGTTGTAAGAGACTCGATTGACACAAGAGCGACAAATCACATGGCCACATTTAAGCAAAATCGGGGGATTTTCTGGGGTGCTTTCTTCCTTGGATACTGGACAAGAGAAAACGCTATGAAATCGAAGCTCTTTTGCGATAGGAATCTCCACCTGCACATCAGCAAGAGAGACCGTCAGTTCTACATCGAATGGTTACGGTACTCGTCCTTCCACGCACGGGAAGTTCTTCTATACTATCCCAGTCAGCCAGCTTGCTATCCATGACCGACACGAGCTTACGCATTGCAGGCAGCGCCGATATACCTGCGGTTAAGCTATTCATGTTGCAAAATTTAGCTTCAAAACCTTCGTTGTTTGAATAGGCGTACCATGTTTCGAGATAGGACCTGTGCGGTACATGGCGGAGGCGGCAGCATGCCCGGATGACGGCGTCGTAGATTTCGTCCCAGCGGTTATCCTTGAAAAGGTGCTTATACGGCGATTCTTCCAGCTTTCCTTTATACAAGACGCAGCTCATCAAGACCCCCACCTCTGCGCAAAATTACAGCTGTTGGCACCGACAAATACCAGCATTTATAACACATCACAAGAGTTTTGATGCTAACCTTCAGCGTGTGTCTCATGAAAATACGGAAGTTCTTTATTGGCAAAGTTGACAGCATCCATCATGCCTGGAGATGACTCGAGAATGTTCACGTACTTGAGCCGAACTAGTTCAAACTCAATGTCAATGTCTAGTCGCTTTAATTCGTGTCGGTGCTTCCTGGCCCAGCTGAGTATAGCACAATAAACATATTGGTAAAAGACACAACGCACTCTTTGCACAGTCGTACTCAAGTGCCGGCTCCATGTCATACTCTCTTATTGCTTTTAAAATTTGGTGTAACTCGATAAAGCATTCCTTTAGTGACGGGGATAGTTCCAAACGAGCCTCCTACATACAGAGGAACAACAATAACAGTTATTTCCATTCAAATTTGTTTTCACAAAGCTAACCTTGCATAACGCATCCGCCGCCTCGATTTGACCGTCTTGGTAAAGATACTCTACTACCAGACGACACACAAGCTTTTGGTCGATTTCATTTTTGCGACATATCTTTATGATATCTGTGCAAAGGTTCTACAACATAGGAAAGGCATCAGTAATACTCCATTCGGACTGCAAACGTATTTTCGGAGCCATTGACCTGGTCAATAACCTTGGAATATTTGGACAGCAATATATGAATTGCTTTCAGTTCACTTGCAACATTCTTCTCGACATTTAGCTGTCGCACCCGTCGAATAAAATCTCGGACGATGTACTCTGTCTCGTCATCCTGCTTTTCAACTCCTACATCGTTTTGCTGAGACTTACGAAGCTCAAAATTACAAGAAGAATCTGCTCTGTTCGTCAAAATTGCACCACTATTGGAAACTTGAGCTGCTAAATCGTCACTGGTCAGCTCCTTCCCATGCCCTGATTCGCTAGTCGGAGGAACTTCAAAGTGAATTTTCTTTCTACGATAAAGCTCCCTTTGCTGCTCCTCGAGCTTTTGCTTAGTCAACTCCACGTGCGATAGCAGCTCATCCAACTGACGGTCGATCTGTGCCACACAGAGCCGTTGCTTCTTCAACACGCGCTTACTCTCCTCCCCTAACGTCTGCATTATTACAAGTTCAAGTGACGTGCTTTTGAGAAGCTAAGTGTTTTTTAATCACAATACAGAGGTAAACTGCCTACTACTTCGAAGTAGTACTTTTTTAGTAGGCACCGCATAAAATTGATTTGGGCACCCAATCGGACTTAGTCGAATTAATTCGAATTTATTTCACGAGACATACTTGTTGTTGTTTAATCGCAGTCTATTTAGTACTTAACTATTAGCTACAATAAATTCACTTAAAGCAATATCTAATCCTTGCGTTGGTCCTGATGAAATCTCTTCCTGCATAACAGGTAAATGTTCCATTTTTTCATCACTTGACCTGACAAGAACTTCTTCTTGCAAACATTCCAGTCCGATCTGAAGTCGTATCCCCCGCAGTCTTGTCGCGACTCGCTTGCGTTCATAGTAGGCCACTGCCAATAACTGTTTCGTTATTTTGGCCCAAATCATCTCTAACTGTTCCTGTGCACTTCGTCTTACGCCTTTATGCACCACTTCATTCCGAAATATCCATAACCACGTTATCCCAAGCGAACAGATTCCTCTCCACACTCGCTCCAAAGCCGTTCTGCACTCCCCTGCTTGTTTGCCACACCTCACTTTCATACGGCGTTTAAGTGATGCCGACAACACTGGTGCTCGTCTTCGCGCGATACTCCTTCGGTATGATTCTAATTCCACTACGTCAATGCGGCGTCCGTTCCAGCAAGTTATTAGTCTGGACCAAAGTTGCTTGGCCCGACTGCACCCCCACACAATATGTGTGACCCCTTTCCCGGGTGTTTGACACTGGTCATCCAGTACACACCCTCCTTGCTAATTATATCCATCGTAATATACATTAAGTTGGAACGTCGCTGTTCTGTAAATGCTCCACAGTTGATAATCCGAAAGCATATTATCATGACGCCAGAGCTCATTCGGTGATTGCTCCTGCACGTTCAAGTTCCAGCAGGACTCATCTCTTCGTTTACTCCATCTGTCCCGCACCTGCTCTAACGCTGAAGTCAATGCTTGGTAGTAGACTCTGCGAAATGTCCTTCGTAGCCAACCTTTGACTGACTGAAATTTTACCCCTTCCTGCACTGTCCAGGGGTAATTATGCAGAACTGGATGTGCCGCGAAAACTAGTCCCGTCGTACGTTGACATATCCCTTCTTCTGGTTTTAAGCTGCTCATGTTCTGGTCTCCTTGTGTTGGTTCAGTCTCGTCCCAATAAATTCCATCTTCTCGCTGTCTGGAGCACCACGCTTGACCTGTCTGTTGACTCTTCCCAATGATACACCTTGGTATGCCTGCACTCCACTTAACGTCCTCCCAATGATCTTGTGTGTAGAGTAGTTGAAGCTTGCCCGCCGCTCCTAGCTCTTCTCCTATCTCCACTCTCGGCGAACACAAGATAATGCAGAGGAGCCACCTTCCAAGTTTTCTGCGAGAGTGACTTGCATCTCCACTTCCTTGCACCGTCCATAGAAAAGTAGATTGCGCCACTTTCTTGATGTGCAAATCTCGTATTGTTGCTCTCGGTATGCGCGCATATTTACCCGCCGATAGCACCTCTGCATTTGCGTCTATTATCCACGGGTTGTCATACCATACGAACGTTCCCCAGAAAGCTCTGAGCGCTTGTAACCCCAACCCATGCCAATCAATTGACTCAACCTCCGCATATACCTGGACTTGATCGCCCGGCACCAGTGTTTTCGTCGAATTGGATAGCTGTGTGCTGCATTTCGTCTGTAAATGAGCAAAATTGCCAGTAACGTACCTCTGTAACTGTAGTATATCTTCTGGCGATGGCCCTAAGTAGCGAGATAAATGATGCTGCACGGTAGACATCTTCTGACCTCTCCCTCGAGTTGTTCGCCGACTGTGAGCCCTACATGGAGAAATCCATACATTAGTACTACCCGGTCTAATCAATTTACACCAGTTTCGCCATGCTTGCGTATATCGGTCCGTTGGTTCTAGCAGCCACATTGTCGCCTCCTTTACTGCCATCGTATGAATTGCCACTGGGATCGAGATAAGTCCTAATCCTCCAGCCTTTCGTGGGATAAACAGAAGATGCGGTGAAATTTTGTGTCGGCTCCGTTCGTTCGACAACTGGTTACTCCATATAAACCTCTTCTGCAAATGAATCAGATCCTTGTACGTCTGATCATCCGGTTCGAATGTCTTGGCCGTAAACAGAATCGCTGGTATGGCTATCGCGTTAAAAAGCATAACACTTTCCATCACCGACGTCCCACACTTCGTCGCAGTCAGTAGTCGTCGTTTCAGGGCTCGTATCCGCTCCGCCCAGTTAGCTTCTGTGAGATTGTGCTTGCCCACTTGGTAGCCGAGGTATCGTACTGTGTCCTCCTCCTTGACTAATGGAATTCCACAAGTGAGTAACCGTTGGGATACTTTTCCAAAGGTGAGAATATGACTTTTCGCAGATTGCATTTTCAAACCCGATAATTTTCCAAACTTCTCCAGTATTGTCATTGCCGTGTCGAGTTGATCCGCTTTTGAGAAAAAATTGTGGAGTCATCCACGAAGGCCGTGAAGGTGTGAATCCGTCTCGAACCATCCCCTTTTATCTTAAAACCTTGAATCTCTGGATGTTGATCTATCGCCATGCCAAGAGGCTCCACCGCCAAGATGAACTATAAGGGTACCCTTGTCGTATTCCAGATGTCAACAACGGACAGTTGTCCATTTACTAAGAACCTGGCTGATGTACCGTGATGCAGAGCCTGTACTAACGAAATGAATCTCCCGGAAAAACCAAAATTCGCTAACGTTTCCATCAAATAGTGTCGATCCACTGTATCATACGCTTTCGCAAAACCCACTAGTAAAATTCCACCACAGTCTTGGTTTGTCCTCTGTCCTTTGTCCTGCTGCTGCTTGAGTAGTTGTAACATCATCACCACAGCCCTATCCATCCTCCTTCCATGCACGAACCCTTGTTGAGAGTCCCCTATCAGTCGACCAAGAAATTTCTGTAATCTCATCGCCAAGATCTTCGCGAAAATCTTGTAGCTCGTCTGGAGCAGCGAGATCGGGCGGTAATCCATCGCATTAGATGACTCGCCTTTTTTCTTTAGCGGTATTATCACCGCTTCCAAGAATGACTCTGGTGGCGCCGCCCCTTGGAGAACATTATTATACACTTTCACCAAATCCGGAGTAATGTCTTCTGCAAAGTCCTTGAAGAAATCGTTGTTTAAGCCGTCCGGCCCTCCCGCTTTACGCCTGTCCAACGTCTTGATCGCAAACTTAATGTCATCGGCCTCGATTGGGTCCAGTAAACTAGCATTTTCATCACTGGATATCTGTCGTTCTGCCCAGTTCGGTACCAACTCCTGCAGCCCCTTCGAAACGTCCTTTTTGTCCACCCTCCAATGTACTCTGCTTAAAATGTGCTTCCACGTCCAGGCGAATTTGTCCGGTATGGAAAGGTCCTCTGTACGGTCGGGGTGTGAATCTTGGATAATGATTTGTTCCACTCTTTGGTCCTTCTCCCATGTCGCTGTGCGCTGAAAAAGCCATCGAATATTTTCGTTAGATCGACATAGCTTTTTCGCAATCCTTACCTGATTAAAGCATGACACTTCGTTTTCTGCAATACTCAAAATCTGGTCTCGACTGATTGTGCGACTAAATAGCGCTTGTTCGAGGAGTTTTGCGTGTCGTCTCCTTCTTTGCGCCGTTCTTTTTCTGACTCTGATTATCGCCGCTACCCAGGAATCTTTCACCTCCTCCCAATGTGCCGCATCTGCATAATCCTCCTTCAAATTTGCTCCCATTACCTCTCTGATCTCCTCTTGAACTTTTACTCCCCAGGTTCCTCGAATCGGGTATTGCAGACGAAAGTGTTGATTTCTCGTGTCCTTCGTCCTTCCCTTCTTGTCACAGAGATGCAGCTCCACTTGTTCATGATCGGATGGTACCCCAGGTCGACTCGTCCGTACCTGTTGTACCCACGTATACAGCTCTTCCGTAATGTATATTCGATCAATTCTACTCGCGGATTCACCTCTCCAGAATGTGTACTCCTGGAACTCCGCAGTTATCTCCGGTCTCCAAGCCGAAAATTGCACTAAGGCCGCATCCTGTAATTTCCATGCGTTTATGAGTCTTGACAAATCCGGGCATTCCGTGGTCCGCCTTCTTCTTGTTGGTCCAGTCCGATCCAAAATAGGATCCTCCACGCAATTGAAATCTCCACCGAAAACCACCTTTGAGTGGTGTTGCAGCTTCCACACTTCTATACTTTTGTAAAATCTCGCTCGTTCCTTGTCCCCAAGCGATGGCGCGTATATGTTGATGCATTTCCACTCATTCCACTCAATTCCCATGATTCGATCTGTCCACCTCCTTGACCTCCATGCTCTTGCCTTTACCCCCGTCCTTGGAGTTACCAAAATACCAACTCCTTCGGTCTTTTGCGTTGAAATACTCCAGAAAGCCAGGCTATGATTTCCATCGAAATAATTCCACATACGTTCCCATTGGTGTGTCAGTTCTTGTGCTTCTTCATTACTGGTTATGTGGGTTTCCTGTATGAAAATGCAATCGGTCGTGACTTCACCGGGATGTTCTTCCACGATTGTAGCCACGCAAGTCTGGTCCCCATCGAAAACCCTCGGACATTTTGTGTAATAACTCTAAAGTTCGTGACTCCACGTGCTCCTTCCTTTCCTTGGAGTCCCAGCTCATGCGTTTCTGTAGAACTCACCGTTTTCCTAGTGTAACAATCCATGCCAGCGTACATCTCATTAATTCTGGCCTCTTCCGTGTCCTCACGTAGCATGCCCTTAGTGACAATGGGGCGCCAGCGCCCTTCTGTGAGTGAGTATCTCTGTGGTGTCCATGTCTACCTGTTCTGTCTCCCTATCAGACATAGAAACGTTAGTTAGAGCTAGGCAGAAATATCGGGTAAAATCCGTCCAGACGTCTCCATCATCGTCGTCCAATCGCTTGGCCAACGCTTGAAAATTAATCTCCCGCGCTCTCAGCAGCTGAAACCGTCGAATTTTGATCCAAATTGGATCTGTCGGAAGTGCCGTTTCTCCTGTCACTGCTGCCAATTGTTTACTATACACATGAGCACACAATGCCGTTAGAGCAAAGGTGACATGTTTGTGTGGTCCACACAGCTTCCATAGCGCGTTATTTCCATAGTTGTACCCCTTGAGCGTTTTCCAATGTTGACTGCTCGCTCTCAATGCTTGTCGTTGGTTTTCGCCTGGAAGTACGCTTACTCTATGAGCCCAGTCCTTCAGAAAGCTCTCTAGTTCGGGCTGGGTTCCGGTCGACGTGCCCAAGGAAATCATTGCGTCCCAATACTGCGCTCTCCAGTCTCTGGCCAATTCATCGATTACCGCATTTCCTATTCTGGCAATTATGAAATGGGGATTGTCACAGTACTCCAGGAGCTGCACCAGTGCAAGACGGTCCTTTTTTGCCGCCTTCAACCATTCTCCTTCCGACGCAGTAAAAGTCGGAAAAGGTACGTCTTGTTGATACGGCCATACCTGAGCCATCGAATTCCATACTTGTTCTTCCATAGTCGCCCCTTCTTCTGTGTGCACCCCAACCATCTGCTCCGACTGCCTTGTGACACAAACTTCTCTCTTTACTGTTCGTGAACTTGCTTTCCCTTCGTCTTGAGTCGTTGAATAAGCTGCCTCAACTGCTCTCTTTTTTCGTGACCTCTGTTGCACTGCGTCTTCTATGTTGTCGGTAGCAGCTTCTCCGTTTGCCGTCTCTGAGCTCCTCGTCGTGATTTCCTGCGTGAGTCCATGTCCGTGCTGTTGTTCTATCGCCAACGTTCCTGCCGTGATTGTGTGCCATTCCCATAATGTCTGCTCCGTGATGTTATACGTTCTTGCCACGCATTGTCGTACTTCTGCATCTCTGATATCTGCACGTAACAGTTCCTCCTGGTGGTGATCGGGTAAAAACGTGACTGTCTCCACTAAGAACTTAAGCAATTCCTTCTGTTTTGCGTCGTTCCATCTTAAGAGCTTCTCCACTTGTGCCCTGATGAGTTTACTCGTTGACGAGTCCTTTGAGACGCTTACTAACGCTCCTCCTACTTCCTGTTGCTGCTCGCCTGACTTGTGCTCCTCTTCTTCTCGGGTACGTTTATTATTGATGCCTCTGGCGTCCGAATCCGCCATTTCTACATCCGGTTTGTCCATTGCCCCTTTCTCTGCCTCCTCTTGTGTTCGCCACCCGTGCACGTACGCTTGGTAATGAATGTTTTGAAAGTGAATTACCAATGGTAACTTACCTTTCCCGTTCTTTACCTCTTCTTTCAGCGATATAACTTCTTTAATGCATTGCCCAAGTGAGATTGGGAATTCCCCACACGTTGCGAATTTCTTCCTTTGTTGAACTCGAATTTCCGGCGCAAAGTGAATCGCTCCTGGCTTCCCACTGACTTCATCCACATTTATGACGAAAATATGTCGTTGCAGGAGTGTCCCTAAACATATTAGCGTGTCATTGCTTCCCCAGTTTTGACTACTTACCGTTGCATCCAGTTTCGGTGAGCTCTTTGCGTAATCCTGTAAGTATTTCTTGAGCTCTTCCTCCGATTGTTTCGCCGCCATTTTATCATATCCCCTTCCTAAGCTACGCAGTGTCTGTTTCCGCACGCCAGCTGGGAACTTCGCCTTAAAATCCATAAGCCCTCTTGCTTCGCATCCTTTCTTGATATCTGCAGCTGCTTGTTCCAGAATGGATGGACTGTCTTCTAATGAAGAGTTGAATAATGCCTGGACTATACTATACGCTTGACAATTACCTGTCGATGGCGTCAGTACCTGTCGTAGCCCCATTGCCAATATCGCGTCATTGAGATTCAATTCCTTGTCATTCGGGTGCTGTGCTGGTTCCCAGTCGAATGGGTGGAGCGGTCCTTCCGTATGAGTAAGTGTCTTCATCATGTTTCCTATTTCTGCTTTGACTTGTGCCTCCACTATGAGGAGATCTGTGTTTTCCTGTTGCCGCCCTCGCGCACTTGTTTTCACTTTGGATTTGGTTGGCCCATCCTTTGTTCCTGAGCTGATATTTTTTTATTTTTAACCGGTTTTTTTCCGGTTCCGGTTCAGTTTTTATCTTTAAAACCGATTCCTTATCCGGTTTTGCAACTACTGACCGCAGTACCCTCTTCTCGGTATTCTGGGATACGACCTTTTCCGTCTGTGTTAACGGTTGGTCCTGCACACATCGCTCCGTCCCATCTTGAACCTGATCATTCTTTACAACCGTCACCCCATTTTTCTTTTTC
Organism: Sclerospora graminicola; assembly: GCA_001887855.2. Taxonomy (NCBI): domain Eukaryota; phylum Oomycota; class Peronosporomycetes; order Peronosporales; family Peronosporaceae; genus Sclerospora; species Sclerospora graminicola. Next base: position 73,186 of record MIQA02018969.1, read on the forward strand.
TTAACCACCATCCATTCACCGTCGAGCTCCGCTTTCGCTGTCTGCTGCTGCACCTTCTCAGTGGGTGGGCAATCCCGTCCCGCCGACTCTGATGTCGAGGCCGACGGCTGTTCTTCCTTCGTCTGCACGTTTCCTGTTGTCTCTTCGTTATCCCTATCGCTGGCTGCTTGCTTTCCTGCCTGCTCCCTCTGTCGTCGATTCCGCATCAAGGCATCCTGTTCTTCGCAATTTTCCCGTACCTCTTTCATTAGCGTCTCCATGCTGTCGAAGATTGGTTCCGGCGTATCGATTAACTCCGCCTCTTCTACTGTTACGGTAAGGCAATTCTCTCCAAATAATTTTTTTTGCGTGACTGAGCACCCTCTTATTTGATGCCCTGCTTCTCCGCAGCGTAAACAATGAAGCTTACCTTTCGTACCTGGATGCTCTAACGTGAGTATGTGCTCACACCATATTAATCGTGAGATATTTTGCGGAGTTGTTTCGGGCACCCACTGGCCGCGATAACGATCTCCCAGTCCAGTGAAGTTGTTGACAGAGGTCCCCCTGAGTCAAGTTCTTCGAATCGAAAATCAACTGTGATTACCGACTGGAGATATCCGTGCAATCGCATAATATCGATGTTACGCGTTACATTACGAAGTATTATGGAGTAATCTGGTCTGAAACCCATTCCGGAGCTCGCACTCGAAATTTTCCTGGCCCAAACCGGTTCTTCCACATTTTCCTTGGCATGTAAGTTTTTTAATCTATGCAGCGCTTTGTGATAGGGTACACTGATGGACTCGTACCTTTTTGCGACATCCCGCGTTAGGAAATGCAAATGTAGACAGTGGTCGGATTGGTTGTAGCTTATCGATTTGACCTTTGATAGCATTTCCCAAAGACGTTCGTTTGCAAGCCCTCGCGCTGTTGCCGCTGTCGAGATGCTTTCTTGCAAACTTTTCGTGCTTTGAAAAGCCTTTTTGATTGCCGCTTCGCCTTGCAAGTCCATAATTAGACATCCTTCCACTCTGACCCTAATCGTTAATATTAACCGTAAACGATCTTTTGATGTCATAATTTGGCGTAAAAATTGTGGCAAAGTCCTTGATAGAATCGTCCCTTCTGCCAACCCCTTTACGATTTGCCATTCCTCCTGGCTACCATCTCTAAACTGCTGTTTATCCTTGCCATTCCACTCCTTCTCACAGACTTTAGTGAGGATAGCAATACGGTCTGGCGAGAAGACTTCGGGGTTAAAAAGATAGGTTGTGTTGCGAACCGTTTCTCTGACTGTCTCCGATGGTTTGCCTGTCACTTTATGCAGCCATCCTTGTAACACACTCGTGCCTTTCACCGCTACTTCCACCTGACAACTACCTACCTTACGCGCTAGTATGGTGACTAGCGGCTTGCTAAGTTTAATCGCTAAGTTCCATGCATCCATCGCCTTTTGAAACCATACTTTCCAACTCAAATTATGCTTAACTACCAATAATTCAAATAGGTCGATCAACCGTTCCAATTCCGGATTCGTAAGGTCTAATTTCTTTCCACCCCCTTGTTTGCCACTCCTCGGCGAACGTTTTGAGAAATGCATAGATCCTCTGAATAATTGGTGGGTCAGGTCCAGCCACGTTTGTAATCGGGGGCTTGCCGGTTCTGCCTCCTTCAGTGTGTGAAATAGTACACTAGCCAGTTCTTCTGGAGTATTAGTTTTCGGAGGAGGCAGCTGCTTCTCACTTTCTATTTCTCCTGACTGTCTCTCCTCTTGGTCTGCTACTGCGGACCCTCCCTGCGTAATTGCTATCGTAGTTTCCTCCGTTAGGTCAATCACCGTCGCTTCACTTGCCTCTCTTGGAGTTGCTACCTCGCGCACAGTTTCTTCCATACTACTCTCTTCCTCAGACGAAGCCGGAATGATCTCATCAATAACTTCGTTTGTTTTCTGCTCTGCTTGTCTCCCAGGAGGTCTTTTACCTCCTTCACCCCCCCCTCCAGTAGGCTTACCGGTGGTTTTCTTTCCTCTCCGGGGTTACTCCCTGGAGGAGTCATTTTCTTAAACTTACTTGCTTAGAAAGTTTGTCGTGCAAGCCCAGATCCTCATCTACCTTTGCTGGGTAGGTGGGGTCTATTCGACAAAATCGGGACTACTAATTGAAGTGTTTGTACGCTTATACACTCAACTGCGCGTTACCCATGTAAAAATCCTGCTGACGTCTGGATCGCCTCGCAAATAAGTCAATATAGCGAAGAGCATTCATCTGCATCACTTGAACAAATTTATCGACCTGAAAAATACACATGTTTTAATTCATCACACCCATCAGCTGCATGACAACCTTCAACCTTGGCGCCGCCAACGTACCTTTTCACTGCTTTGGTGAGGTCGTCGTCGCTGTAAAGCTTGCGCAGCGTGACAATCTCAGCTAGAAATGAATCAGCAATAAACCGTGTAATTAGTCTGTTTAACCAACCATAGCGCTTTAAATGCATTTTAGAGTAATTTGATTGGCCAAGAGACCTTTTCGGCAATAATCCTAGTAATCGGCAATTATTTATTCCGTTACGTTGGTAACTTTTTATAATAATACACTTTTCCTTTTACGCTAGAATGAGACTGTCAATATACACTAAGGTTGAGGCTTTTACGCGAAAGACCTCTGACTTGGCTGACACCAAGTCAACGACCCCGAATAGCACCGTTTAACAGCTCTGACTGGCTGTAGACGGCAAGCACGCATTGAACCGCTTAGCAGTTCTAACCGACCTAAGTCACGTCCGCGCTCGTAGGAGCGACAAATATGCTGAGCTAATTCCTACAGGTTATGAGCCCAAGGTTTACGGGCCTTAACTAAGTGTTTTCAAAGTTATTTTCTTATTATTCAAATTTCTCGCACTTTCGCATTTTCGTGGATAAGTGGAGTGGTTACAACTACATCGGTGGTTGGTTAAGTGGTTTCGTTTTCACTGTGGATAAGTTGGTTGCTCATTTCGTGACGGAAAGTTTGCGTTTTTCTTTTCGATTGACTGAATAAATTTTCTTCGCTTTTCTAAGTTTTTCTCTCGTGGATTATGGAGGAAGAAAAGGCTGAAAAGCCAAGTGCAGAGATGGAGTTGGTATTAGAATACCTAAAGCGGATGAACAGGCGTCTTGAAGCCGTCGAGGAGGCCAGATCAACTGGATCGGCTCCGGCACGTCTCCGGGCTCAAACAAAAGCTCGGAGTATGCAAGCGTTTTTTGAGACACATTGAAAAACAATGGCCCTTTTGGAATGAAGATGACGCTCAACGATCTAAACGCTGAAGATGCTGCTGTATGCGAAGCTATGCGTGGTGGTGCAGGAGAAGGAGCACCACTACGGCCGCCAGGAATGGGCCCACAGGGCATGGCAGCAGGTATTTCCCCCAAGTAAATGTGTTTGGACATCCAGCCGGGGTGGGGTGGTTGGGGGCACGAAGATACCTAAATTGACAATTCAAAATTTCTCGGGCGTGGAACTTTACCCCGGGCTCGGCTCAGGTTTCAGCCAGTGGGCCTACCTGTTTTATTGAAGCCGTGGAAATAGCGGAGCTTTCGTCTGGTTTCGCTTGGAATGAACGGGTAAAAGTCAACAAGCTTGGCAAACATTTGGAGGGGGTACTTTCAGGCCAACATTGGCACCTGGTGGCAGATTAATCCAACACTTTACATCATTTTGGAGCAGATTTTGACGGCGTTTAAAGTCCCCATTATGCACCGCCAAGCTGCCACCCTTTTTGCGGCCGAGTAGGACCCAAAAAGGTCGTGGGCAGACCATTTTCTGTATCCCGTGACTCTGGCATAAGAAAACGAGTCAAGTGAACGGTTAATTGTGGAAAATATTGTTAAATATGCTGCACCAAGACTCAAGCTTGCTCTGCTGGTGAGGTACAACCCACAGAGACAAGACTACATGCAACATGCGCAGGAACTTGTGGCGTGGGCGCAGGATATTGACGACGACACGCAAAAGTTCAAGATACCTGAAAGAAATGTCGTTAATGCAGTGAACGAAGATGGACACAAGAGGGTTTGCTACAGTTGTGGGAACGACGGACACATACGGAAGGACTGCCCGAAACAGGGACACCGACGAAATTTCAGGGAAACGACCGTAAAGGACGTGGTGGAAACCGAATGTCTGAGCAACGTTTTGCGCTCGCTACAGGCGAAGAGAATCGTAGTACAAGTGGAAATTTCGGCAGCACACAGGACACTGACGAAAACCTGTGAATTGTCGACAGTGGTGCTAGCAGGCACCTAATCTCAGACGAAAAACTGTTGGAAACTCAAAATTTGTACTGATGCAGATGCGCCGACGCTCCCTGAGGGTGGAAGACTGCAGGTGACAAAAGTGGGCAAGGTCACCTTGAAAGGAAGGGCCAACGCGCATACTAGCACTACGATTATCTCTCAGAGGTATTTTTTGCTCCGAAGTTAGCTAAGAACCTCATTTTTCTTGGCTGTTTACGAAAGAAAGGTTGAATACTAAGGGATAATGGAAGATTAATGGAATTGGTATTTTAAAGCAAAGTTTTAATTCCTATTCAAGTCTGTGGATCTGTGTTTGTAGCGAGGTTGTACGCCTACAAAGAAACAAATTCTGTCGCAAAGTTTTTCCAACATGGTAATGAACGTAGTATCGAATGAAGTAACAGACGATGTACAAGAAGGGACGCTGCACCATTTCTGCTTCCGTCTCGGACACTTGGCGTACGACGTGGTGGAAAAACTTGCTAAGGTTCCAAGGTCGGGCGTCAGGATTACAGATCATGCCCGACCGAATTGTCTAACCTGTTCCGAAGGGAAATGACAAAGACCACGGCAACCGAAAAAGGATTCGGGCAGAAATTCACCAATCGACAGGGTTGGCGGGGTGATATGCAGCGACCTGAAAGGTCCCATCACTCCACGAGACCGACGTGGCAACCGATTTTTAGTTGATTTCGTCGATCAGTACTCCAGCTATGTACGGTTTTTTGCTGCACGGTCAAAAGATCGTGCAGCAAAGATGCTTGATCATTTTCTGTGTTGGTTCGAGAAAAATTTTGACTGTCGGATCCACGTCTTACGCTCCGACGGTGGTGGAGAGTTCCGAACAGTGGATTTATTTTGCAAACGGACGGGGATACGCCGGCAAAAATCACTGAAGCGGGTATCCCGGCATCAAATGGCAAGGTAGAACGCATGAACCGAACCATATTTAATATGGTTCAGTGCATGATGTTTGGATCAGGGGTGCCCCTGATGTTTTGGACGGAAGCGGCTGAGTATGCGACTTATATACTCATCCGTAGTTCCACTCGGTCGAACCCGGGAGGGCACCTTCAATTCAAATGCTGACAGGTAAACCGACTACTGTGAGTGACATTGTGGTTTTCGGGTCTCCGTGTATGGTATGGATAGACCCGCGGAAAAAATCACTAGCTAAACATGCCGAGCGAGAATTAATCCTCGAAAAAAACGACGAAACCAAAAGTTTCAAAGTTCTATTCCTAAAGGACCGGGTGGTCACCACCACTCGACATGTCACCCAGATTGAGACCCTAAGTGAGGAAGCGAACAAGAATGTGGCGAGGTTACTGCAGGGCGAAGAAGTTGAATTTCCTGCAGCACCTGATTCCCGTGAAGAAGGCGTCGAGGAAGCAAGAGACCAGACCGACCAAGTGATTCACGAAGACTCTGCAACGCGCGAAAGAAGCCAACAAAAAATCGGGAAGCAAATTCCCACGAGAAAGTCGGGCAGAGCAAGGAAAAAGACTCTCAAGGCCGCAGCTATGGCTAAGCAAAAGTAAAATGAAGTTGATGAAGGGTTTTAAACGATTCGAAACAAATAGAGAAGCACCAAGTGACGAAAGTGGAATTAGAAACTTATTGGTCGCTTTCGCTGTTGTGGATACGTCTAACACAACTGATGAAACGATTGGTTGCCCGCGGAGACAAGCAAGTTTTTGGTGAAGACTATTTCGTGAGATTTCGACAGTCATGGAATTGAACAATGTGAAAATTATTTTAATTCTGGCAAAAATCTGGGGGGTACCGGCGCGGCACGGTGATGTGCCTAGCACGTATCCAAAGGCTTCGCCCGAAGGAGAATGTGAGATTCACCTGCAGATACCGAAAGGTATGGAAATTCCGGATGACAAATTCGAAGAACTAGGAGTTGAAAACGTGATATAATTGTTTTGAAACTGGAGAGGAATTTGTGTGGCTTAAAACAAGCCGGTCGACTATGGTACGATTTGTTACGGGAAACGCTGATTGAACTGGATTTCAAGTAATGTTTAACCGACACCTGCATTTTTGTGCGGTCAACTGAACAAGAACCCATTTTGGTGGGTGTCTACGTCGATGTCTTGCTGGTCACCGCAACACACCAGATCCTAGTGGATACATTTTTTACGAAATTGGATGTTTTGGAACTTATGGATCTCGGAAATGTTGAGAAATTCTTGGGCATGCGGATCGAAGGAGGTCCTGAGATGGAATATTATATCGATCAGCAAAGTACGATTGAGGAAATGTTGGAGAGGCATGGTTTGCAAGACGCAAACGCTGTGAAAACTCCGGTTCTGGAAGAGATTGTACCAGAACACTTGAGGTTGAAGTTACCGATGCAATTTGATGGGAAACTCCCAACCATTAAAGATGTTCAATCTCTCGTTGGAAGCCTTTTGTGGATATCACGGTGCACGCGCCCCGATATTGCTTTCGCAGTTCATCGGACTACGCGGCACACACATGCACCAAGCCTCATGGACTACCAAATGGCTAAGCGTATTGCACGCTATTTGAAGGGAACCAAGTCCCTAGAATTGATGTTGAAGCATGATGATGTCGAGCCGTCGCCAATACGCATCGTTAGCTACAGCGATGCAGATTTTACCGCCGATAAAGAAGATCGGAAAAACATAAGTGCGAACGTGATTTTTGTGGATGGGATAATTGCAGGGTGGAATTGTAAAAAGCAAGGTGCTGTTGCTTTGTCCACTGCTGAAGCGGAATTTGTGGCCGCTGCAGTTGGAGGCAGAAAAGCACTTGGGATGAAAAAACTGTTCGATGAAATTGGCATGTACTCAAGGATCCCGATTGTGCTGAAGATCGACAATCATCAAACAACTGCAGAACGAGGCCAGTGCCTCAAGTTCAAAACCCATCGACATCAAGCTGAAGTATATAAAAGATTATACCAAGAAGGACAAAATGAGACCCGAGCATGTGGCGACTGGAGACATGGTAGCCGATCTACTGACGAAGACATTAAGTGCGCCAAGGATCGCGGAGTTACGAGAGAAATTAGATTGAACTGATGGTGGAAATGTATTTTATGAGTCATTACGCTATGGTGGATAAACGTTTGATGAGGACCCGATACATGTGTGCATGAAGAGGTGTCTCGGTATTTCTCGGAAGGAGTGTTGGAATTTTGTACCCATTTGGTGAAGAATGCAAAAGATGAAATTCCGGCTTTTTTACGATAATTACGACAGGACATCATTACATAACATTTAGGTTACAAAAAGTCAGAACTGATTTATTCTAGTAATAATACCCTTTTCCTTTTACGCTAAAAAGAGAGACTACGGTTGAGGCTTTTACGCGAAAGACCTCTGACTTGGCTGACACCAAGTCAACGACCCCGAATAGCACCGTTTAACAGCTCTGACCGGCTGTAGACGGCAAGCACGCATTGAACCGCTTAGCAGTTCTAACCGACCTAAGTCACGTCCACGCTCGTAGGAGCGACAAGTACGCTGAGCTAATTCCTACAGAAATTGATCATCTAATTAAGCCCAAGACACCCGCTTTATCGAAATAAATAAATAACCTATAAAATTTTCCGCCTTCGTAAGTGTTCCATTAGTATTTTCTAAAGGCAAATACTGAGCGGGGGATGGGATAAAAGGCGCTAGCTTTTTTAGGTCACTCCTGGGATATACACACCAGGAAGAGTAACACGCGCCTTCTTAGTTATTAAAGCGCAGTATTCGTAACTTTTTCGTATTTTACCATAATTTCCCGTGCAAAAATGTTTAAACAGCATGTAAAATATTTAAAACCATTTAAAACCATTTGAGTCACCTTTTGGAATATTCCCTAAATAAATCGTGTCTCCCTCCACACACCGCCTGTTGTAAACCTCGTGACGTTTGTTGTTTTACCGCAGTCTATTTAGTCTTATTAACTACAGTTCTAAATTTGCGAAATAAGTAGGGTTTAGGACTATAAGATGCCTGATACTAAGGAAGTACCCAAGCCCCTAGATGACCCGGGTCCGCATACCGACCCAGATAACCCTGGGAAGAGTGGATCGAGTCACCCTAACGAGGCGGATAAAAGTAACGAGGACGCGATCGTCGCAGAAACGCAGGCCTCGCAAGGTTCAGTTCCTTATTCGGATATGGAACCAGATAAGGTGGTGGTGTCAGCATTACCGGTTAAGGAGACGGTAGTACTGGAACCGGGCACCAACCTAGTGGTAGGGGAAACCGGGGAGAGACCGATAAAACCGGGTGTGGAACTGGATCTCACTGATAAAAACAAAAAAATCGTAAAAAAGAACCCAACCGAAAGACTCAGTGCATCCGCTGAGGCTAGGATGGGTAGCGTGGAATCTTCAGAGTCGCAGGAACCGAGATGTCTGGCGCTGGTGTTAAAAACCGTGCTAAGTCAAGCGGCAGCACCGTGCCCACGGGTGCAGTTCTGGCTCGATTTGACGCAGGATCTGTTCTCGGCAGTGATTATTAAGGCGGGTGGCCCTATGTCACGAATTTCGGATGCTGCAAATCGTTTACCATCGTTAAACGTACCAGAACTAGAACAGCTATTGGATTATTATGAATTGGTAGTGGTGGAAAGGAAAAAAGATTGGGAGATGTGGTGTAAACAGGTGGTGGGGTAGGGTTTATTGCGCCAAACAATAAAAGATCGTGCAATCGTTTGAAGGGTTGATCTGGAAGGTGATAAGACAGGAAAAGGTTAAGAAAGTGGATTTGATACCTGACATATTGAAGGGCTGGTCAAGTAAAGTAGCGGGGCGGTCATCAAACGAATCAGATGACAAATTGCTCAGGAAGACTTCCTGTTTAAAACGGAAGTTTATACGTCGGACGAAATTTAACGTCTTAGGGCTGTATGCGAGAAGGATTATGGCAAATTTGCCCCTATGATGGTGCGTCAAAGCAATGAAGACGAATGGCGCATAGTCCAAGGTTTGGTGGAAGGAAATTTTATTGCTTAGTAATGACCGCAATTTTTGAAGCGATTAGGAAGATTGATGAACAAGTACGTTTGGTACACACTATTCGTGCCCAAGTTGAAGGCTGTTTAGTTTTGGATTTACGTGGTGAAAGCCCAGTGAAAGAAGCCTTTCTTAGTACGAAATGTATCCAAGAGAGTATCGCTACGGCAGCTTCGACACGAGGATCTAAGAGTGCGGCTTTATGGAAAATGGTCGCACAGGTTAAGAACATCAGTTACAACAGTGGAAATCATGCTCTCTATTGTTTTTACGCGTGACATGGCGAAAACGTATACGGGCGTGAAGGTCCTTTTCCATAGGTATGACCACTCCTTACGAAATTCGCATCAAGAGTCACAGAAAGTATCCGGTTCAGCGTAGGAATCCAAGTAGGCAGCAATGGAGAAAGTTATGAACATAAGGGATTTTACTCATGTATTTTGAAGAATATTACGAGATCTTTGGACTTACTGAAGTTGTGAGGATGGAACCCAGGAGTCTGAAAACAGTACGACCCCATCCAAGACAACTCACAAGGCACATTTGGCCTCGGTTGGTAAACAGAGTGGGATGGGATCAACTGAAGTAGCAGGAAAGCAGCAGCAGGCTACATCTGGGTGGATAACAGTAAATAAAGAAAGGTAAAGATGGAGCAGGTCGGACGGAGCCGAACAGGTCGACAAAAAAGCTCCGGCGCGTGGGTACACGTCAAGGTTTAAATCAGATATCCAGAAGTGAGGAATTGAAGCCTAAAGGCTCAAATGCCGAGAGTCAGATCGTTAGGAAAGAGCAGTCGGATGGAGCAGTCCCGAAGCAAGGGGGTGAATCGGAACCTACTTAACAGGTTTCCAAGAGAGTAAAGGATCGCAAGGATAAAATATTCACACAACAGAAACAGGCTGAAATTTTCCAGAAGAAAAATAGCGCGCTGTTAATGATGGAGGGGAAGGGGAAAACATATATTAACGGTATTTTGGATGAATGACCGACTGTGCTTTCAGAACCCAACGACAAGTCTGATCCGACAGTTTCTGATCTGGGGTCACTCTAAAATGTTTTGCAGCAGTTAGACCTAAAACCGGTTCCAACACCAGCTACAGGCAGTGCCAAATGTATGCTGTGTGTCAGGCCCTTACCTGTTCATATTTGCAAGAAGATAACGTTCAGATTTTGGAGGCTTTGACGAAGCAATTAAAAGAGGTTACCTGGCTCGGGCGCAAATGGACTTTAATGTGAAGTTTCCCCCCGGAGTGCGAAAGCCGACATTAATTGAATTAGGAAGAGGATATACAAGAACATCACCTAAGGAGGCCAAGAAGTTATTTCAAGAATATCTGCAGAAATTCGCAGAGAGTGGATCTAGCTTCACAGAAAATACCGGAAGCAACCTGGGGGGTAATGATACGCTCATGACAATGAGTACCTTGTTACAAAGGGACATTTATGTTTTAAGTCAGGCTCTTGGAACCAAAGTGCCGTGAGTGCTATACTTTACAGCAGAAACCAGGAGTTTTCGATCGAAGAGTTACCAGATGAGCGGGGAATATCCCATCACGGTGCAAGTCTTTTATGAAAATATGAGAGCGTTTCTAAGCTCAGGGACTACAGAGGACCAGGAAGTGAAGATGTCGCTTATCCTGCATTATGGTGGTCAACACTATTTAGCGATATTAAGTGGAGTACGTAGACATCAACAAAAAGATATTTATATGGATCAGAGTAGTGAAGATGAAGATTTCGATGATGAAAAGGAGGTATTGGCCCAGTCAGGTCAGAGTGGAGATGATGACGAAACAGAACTGCCTCTACAGCAACAAGGAGAGAAACTGGATGAGAGCCAGGAATCAAAACGTTCTGGTGATCACTCGCAAGATCTGGTTGTATGTAGCGAAAATAATTTGGCTAATTATGGGAGTCAATCTCCGTAGAATCCGGAGGATTGGGACGATGGCCTTTTGCGATAGCTGGACGGGCCTACGATACATCACGGGCTGAAGTGTGAAATTACACAGATAATAGTGACTAGGGATCCGCGAATGTGTGAGATTCTGCATTTTCTTTGGGATACGGTTAGTAAACTGTCACTGCAAGAACAGGAAAATATGTTGCAGGCTGATATGTCCAACCCTGTTACACGCATTTGGGTTCTCCAGAAGTACCAAATATCGAAGCCGATTCTCCGTCAATGGTATCAAAAGGTGTGGTGGGAAAACCCGTGCGAGAATTCGCACCGAGCTATTTTGACGACGTGTTCATCCACAGCAAGGCTGAACACGGTAAAATTGATGTAGACGTTCACAAAGAACATCTACGTCAGGTGTTAGAGCTAATGCTTACGCATCAGCTCTATGCAAATCTAAAGAAGTGCACCTTTGGTGCACCTGAAATACCCGTTCTTGGCTGCTTTGTGGGCAAGAACGGGGTACGCCCTGATCCGGAGAAGATCAGGGTGATCGTTGAATGGCCTACGCCAAACAATGCCAAGGAGCTTCGAAAGTTCCTTGGGTTGGTGACATACTTGCACAAATATTCGTGCAATTATGCCGGTCTTATTCGACCTCTTTCTCAATTACTTAAGAAAGATGTCGAATGGCACTGGGATACCCAGTGCCAAGATGCATTTGATGCAGTCAAGCGTAGCTTGACTGAAGCTCCCGTCTTGGCAATAGCCGATAACGAGCGACCGTTTCACGTCGTTTGCGACGCAAGCGATTTCGCCATCGGCTGCGCCTTGATGCAGCGCGATCACGATGATCGTGATCGCGTGATTTATTATCAATCGCGTCAGTTGCGCCCAGCCGAGCGCAACTATCCTGTGCATGACAAGGAACTCCTTGCCATGAAATATGCACTGGCAAAGTTTCGGATCTATCTCTTAGGAGATAGACCGTTTGTGGTTTACACGGACCATGCGTCGTTACGCACGGCCGTGAATTCACCACACATTTCTCAAAGAATGGCACGATGGCTGTCATTCTTTGCTGAATACAACTTCACGGTTAAATACAAAATTTGAACGTGATAGCGGATGCGCTATCACGACGCCCCGATTACGAGACGAAACCGTCTGTAACGGAGGCAACCAGTGCAAACGCAATACGTTGCACTGCTCTGTCGTCGTCACTCGTACAACAGGTACGTCAAGCGTACAAAACAGACGAGGAAACTCGTCTGCTGATTGATTACTTAAGTAATCAATCTGATCGGAAGCGCGAGGAACTTCCAGAGTTCCTTCACGCTAGCGTGCATCGTTATCTGTTGCTTTATAGCACAGACCAAGAAGATGTAAGCCGCATCGTCGTTCCAAACGACGATGATCTCAAACATCGGATACTGTTTGAGTATCATGATGCACCGATTTCGGGGCATCAAGGTTGAGAGAAGACGTATGCTTCTCTCGCACGCGATTTCTACTGGCGTAACCAGTATAAATAGATACGCAAGTACGTACGCGCTTGCGAGATTTGCCAGCGCGTTAAGCCTGAACACTCTGCGCAGGCTCCCCTGCAATCCCTGCCGGTTCCAACAGAGTGTTGGAAGTCCATTACCATGGACTTTATATTCGGTCTTCCACCCGATCATACTCGGAAGACTGGGATAGTGGTCTTTGTAGACCGTTTCAGCAAGATGGTTCATCTTGCTGCAGTGTCAGCGAATGTCACCGCTGCGCAAACGACGCGGATATTCGTTGACACGGTATTCCGTTTGCACGGAATGCCGGAAAACATAGTCTCGGATAGAGATCCGAATTTTACAGGACGTTTCTAACAAGAAGCGTTCTCTTTGCTAGGCACGCAGAAGATGTCAACTGCGGACCATCCGGAAACGGATGGGCAAACTGAACGTGTTAACCGCGTTCTCGGAGACATGCTGCGCTCATACGCGCATGCCTTCGAGCAGTGGAGTGACTATTTGCCACTCACCGAGTTTGCAATAAACAACTCGGTGCATGCTTCTACAAAGCATACACCATTCTACGTGAATGCCTTAAGGCATCCACGAACCCCAGCTTTACTTGGCGGTACGCCAAATCTAAGTGGGGGAGGGACCCGCTCAAATTTCGAGCGAGTCGATGCGCAAGTTGCAGCCGCAACTTGCGATGAGACTGACGAGTCTTCTACTGTTAACACAGTAGAAACTCAAGCAGCTTCAGATACTGAAGCTGCTTATGCGGAATATGTGTCTGCAGCAATGGCTGCAGACAATGAAAACAACCCATCTACTGCCAATAAAGCAGTAGATGAATTCGTATTACAGCGCCAAGCTGTAATACGCTATGTAAAAGATGCACTTGCTTCCGCTTTTGACAAGCAGAAGCAAAATGCAGATAAGAATGGAAGGAAAAACACAAATTCCTTTCAAAAAGGTGAATTAGTATTGTTATCAACTACTAATTTGCCTACACATGCAATTAGCAACTTCCCTACACGGAAGTTGCTCCCTAAGTTCATTGGACCTTTCAAGGTCCAAAGCGTAAAGGGGAATGCCTATACATTAGACATTCCCGCGGCCATGCGCCTTCACCCAACGTTTTACGTTGGGAGGCTCAAGCCGTATCGATCGTCTACGTCTTCGGACGAGACGCATCGCCACGGCGAATGCCGTGCTTCTTCAAGTCTCCCAAGAGAGACTTGTAATCGGTCTCCAACCGATTGTGAGAAGTCTGGAGAGTTTCCATCTCCGACTTTAGTCGATCAATCTCGACCAGCAGAAGATCATTCTTCTGCTGCATCACGAGATGAGCGCTCAAAATGTCGCGAATCTCGTCGCGATGATAACAATACGTCCTCATCGAGTGCGCCATATCGGTGCTCAGGCCGTTACAGTGCCTCTCGAGCTTGCGGAGCTGTGAACCATGCTCCGCAACAGCAACGTCGAGGGAATTTCCAACCCCCGCCGCCCCTGATTGATAATCAGGGGAATAAGCGTTATATTCTCGAGCACTTGCTATCGAAGCGCTCGGTTCCCTATAAGAAGGGGCAGCGTACCGAGTACCTGGTACGCTGGTTGGGATATTCCCAAGTGTCAAACTCTTGGGAACCGATTGAGGTGCTAAGGGCGGATGCCCCTGACCTCCTGCAGGAGTTTGAGAAGGATACTTCTCCTCAAACTCGTAAGAAGCATCAACACTAGGTGTTGATGGCTGCAAATCATCAGCACTAGGTGCTGATGCATTAAGGTCATCAATGAGGCTCTTAACACTAGCGGGTACCGAGGTTACTCGGTACCCTCGTAGCTCCTTTTCGCTAAGACGAGGAGCTCCTTTGGGACAACAAGGGCAAACCAAGTGAGAAGGAACTCCGCAAGAAATTCCTTCTTT
>MIQA02018970.1:0-27968 GCA_001887855.2 Sclerospora graminicola
GCTCGGCTGTTCCATGAGAGCTTCCTTTAAGTCTCCATGTAAGAAGGCTGTCTTCATATCATATTGTAGTACTAACCATCTTCGCTCTAGCGCAAAGTACAACGCTTCTCGAATAGTGTCAAATCTGATCACTGGTGAATATGTTTCGTAATAATTTATGCCATAGACTTGCTTGAATCTATGCACCACTAGCCGTGCCTTAAAACGTTTAACGTAGCCCTGCTCGGCCTTCTTAAGTGCATACACCCATCGATTTGTGATAACATTCTGTTCTGTGCGCTTCGTCCTTCGCTGCACTAATATCCATACGTCATGTTTCTTCTGTGATACCATATCTTCATGCATATCAGCTAGCCGGTAGTCTGCGTACTGCTCATCAGCAATAGCCTGCTTGTACATCGATTTCATCTGCAAGAAGCTTGTCTTTTGGCTGTTGTCACTGATACAGAGCCCTGATATGCGCCCTGCGCTAGCTTTTGCTTCCTTGCCCTCTTGAACGTCACATGATACACTTGCACATAGTCCTTGTACTTCGAATTAGGCTTCCATTTTCTTGTAGGTCGTATATCCGTGTCTTCTACACGCTTCATTGTGGAGTCCGACTCCCCCTGACCTTCGATGTACACTTCAATCGGTTCTAGGTTGGTATCCTGTCTTGTTGCCACCGAATTATCTTCAGCAAACTCAAGACTTCTCATCTCTTTTTGCATTTTGACGAACGGAGGTTCAGATGGCAGCTGTTTGGCTTCATCACCATAGGATTGTCGAGAAGTATCTCCATGTACTTCGACTGTATTGTATAGTCTTCTTTGAATCGTATGTTGTCTTGTCTTGCTGTTCCAAAAGCACCCGTTTTAATATCCATGAACTTGTACCCTTTCGTGCTCGATGAGTATCCCAGCAGGATCCTGTCCTTGTCCTGGTTCTCAATTTCTCTTTTTGCTTACGTCTTCCGTTTGGTATGTAGACAAACACCACGCAGCCGCATGTCCGTAGATGTGATACATCTGGACGTTCTTCATACAATAGCTCATGTGGTGTGTGATCTCCATTTGTCTTCGATACTGTAACATTCCATGTATCCACTACATGTAGTAGGCACTCACCCCATAGGGTATAGGGAAGTTGTCTAGCTTCTAGAAGAGTCCTAATCGTCGTTACGATGACACAATTCCATCGTTCTGCCACACCATTTTCTTTTGGGCTGTATCCGTTTGTGGTCTGTGGCTTGATCCCTCTTTGACAGCAATACTCTTGTAGCTCGGAATTAATCAGCTCTGTCCCTTGACCAGCAAACAGTTCTTGCACCACTCTTCTCTTGTGTTTGAACTCTGTGTTCAAGCTTGTAACTAGCTTCTTGCTGTTGTTTACTGCTCTTGACTTCTTGTCTAGTAGGAACGTCCACTTGTAGCGTGAGTATTCATCCACAATAAGCAGGAAATATCTGCTTCCTCATAATGCACTCTTCTCTTCAATTGTATCCACATCCATGTGTAGCCGTTGTAGTGGTCTTTTGGATTTCTTAGTTTTGGATGGATAATGCATTTGTCTTGTTTTTGACACTTCACACGGAACACAAGCATAGTGGCTCAACTCCTTTTTGATCTTAATGCCCTGCACCAAGTTATCTCTTTCCACCTTACGGAGTAGCTTCATCCCCACATGGTTGTAACGACGATGCCACGTCTCCATCTTAGCCTCTGCCTGTCTTGCTTTCTTGCTTGCACTCTTAGTTTCTTCAATGGTTGTCGTAACGCCATACGTTACCATTGGTATATGGGCAGGATGAGGGGAGAACATGCGGTAGATACCCGGCATCTTCATGAATCTTATCTTGAATGCCACGGAGTCCCTGCTCCATTCTCTCTTCAAGCAGCACACCTTTTGGCTGCGCGAGATTAGCATTCGAAAGCCTCGCTCTTGCATTAGGTCCAGCGATATCAAGCTGACTCGTGCCCCTGTCACATACCATACGTTCTGCAAAATACAGCGTTTCAATGTGTTACCATCTTGCATCATGATCACCACGCTTCCTTTATCTATGAGAACCGCTCATCATCACTAGCTGTCTTCCTTCAACCTCTTGAAGGTTCGTAAAACAATCGCGTACGCCACATTGATGTACTTGGCTTCCACAGTCTAGCTTCCATTCGATGATGTCTTCTGGTGTATCCTCCACATCGGTCGTAACCATGAGTACAAAGTCTTGTAGTCTTCCATGGTTTGGTTGGCTGTTACCTCGTCCTTCTTGTCTTGGACGGCTATTGGCACGTGCTTCATATCTTGAATGGTTGTTGCCACGACCTTTTTCTTTGACGACCATTGCCACGACCACCTCTGTGGTTATTTCCACGGCTTCGGCTTATCGTTCTGCTTCTATAACATGTTGAATTTGGGTGTACTTTGCGATGAAAAGACACAGTCGAAATTCATTGGGCGAAATTACAGTGGTTTCCTTTATATACAGATTTCAAGTTAAAAAATTTATGTTAGGATTTTTTAACATTACATAATACACTTTTCAATTTACGCTAAAGAACGCAGGCAACTTTCGACCTAAGCACTCCTCGGTATACTGGTACTAACAGACCAGTATACCTCGCATACGCATACGCCCCCAGTATACACTTACCGGTTACTGGCAGGTACAAGTAGAAGTGAGCTTTTCCTACAGGTTATGAGCCCAAGGTTCACGGGGCTAAGGTCATTTTAAAAACTACAAGTCTGAATTTCCTGATTTTTGGTTAACACCAAGAATTATTTGAAAAGTCCCCATTCGAAAGGGTCAATTTTCACTAAGTCTTCATTGTTGAAGAACTACGCTGTGAATTCACGTATTTTGGAGTATTGTGGTTTCAATTTTTAAGTTCATTTTCGTGGAATTCACGTTCTCGATTTCTTTTTCGTGGAATTCACGTTCTCGGCTTTCTTTTCGTGAAGTTCACGCTCTCGGTTTCTTTTTCGTGGAGTTCACGTTTTTTCGTTCAGTTTTCGTGGAGTTTACGTTCTCTGTCTCTACATGGAGGAAGACAAAGGAGTAGCGCCGGTGGCCAATGTGGCAGCGCTATTGGAGTACGTCAAAAAGCTTGAAGAACGCGTAGAGATAATGGAAGACGAGCGTTCGACGCCTTCTGCCCCCAGCACATCGCCGGGATCGAAAAAGGACTCGCCCATGGCAGAAGAAAGAAGTGTGTTCAGGGAAACGGTTAAGAATTATGGGCCGTTTGGACAACGAATGACCATCAATGACCTCAGTGCCGAAGATGGAATAGAAAGAGGTGGTGCAGCACGTGCCGGTGCACCTAATGTACACCAAGGTCAGGCGGCTGGAGTAGCGCCGCAAAGAGCTGCAGGTGGTAATGTACCACCTGGATGTTACGTTCCCCAAAATTTTGGCCCGCCTGGGGGCATGAAAATACCAAGGTTGATGATTCAAAATTTTTCGGGAGTGGAAGTGTACCCTGGACTTGGAGCGGGTTTCAAACAGTGGGCATATCTCTTCATAGAAGCTGTGGAGATTGCCGAGTTGTCGTCTGGCTTTACATGGACTGAAAGACTCAAAGTAAACAAGCTAGGCGAACATCTGGAGGGTGTGGCGGCAAATTATTTCCAGGCGAATATAGCAACATGGTGGCAAATGTCACCACAGCTTTATTTCGTCCTGGACCAGATGTTAAACGCTTTCAAGGTCAACATTACACGCCACCAGGCAGCACTGATGTTTGCGGCTAAAAAAGACCCGCACAGGACGTGGACGCAACATTTTTTATATCTGGTATTTTTGGCTAAAGAGAGCGGCTCGCATGAGCAATTGATAGTCGAAAATATTGTGAAGCATGCAGCCCCACAATTGAGATTAGCGTTGATGATACGCTATGATCCGAAACGGCAAGATTTTTTGATGCACGCTCAAGAACTTGTCGCCTGGGCACAAGAACTCGATGAAGACGCCCACAAGAATAAAGTATTCGGCAAAAATACGGTGAACTCTGTCGAAGAACAAAAAGGAAAGCGAACGTGTTTCAACTGCGGTATGGAAGGTCATATACAAAGACACTGTCGACAGAGTGGAAAAAGACCGCAAAATAAACGTTTCGAACGAAATGGAAGACGCCAAAATGATGGAAACAATGAAAAACGTTTCGTATTGTCGACCATTTTAAACGATGATACGAACCATGAAGCAACAAGATGCGACATTATGTCAAACGAAGAAATCTGGATTGTCGACAGCGGCGCTAGTAGACATTTAGTGTCGAATGCAGAGGCATTGGACAACGTACGGAACTGCGTCGAAGGAGAAAATATGACGCTTCCGGATGGAGGAACATTGGAAGTTACAAAAGTCGGAAGTGTGACACTAAAGAGTGATTTTTCTACCATAACGCTCACGGAGGTGTATTTTGCGCCAAAACTTACAAAGAATTTGATTTCACTCGGATGTCTCCGAAAGAAGGGATGCGTATTGACAGACAACGGAGAAAACATGTATCTCATGTGCAAGAACGAGATTATGTTCGAAGTCAATGGTTCTGGATATGTTTTCACTGCAAATTTACGTACTGCAAAGGAACCAGACACAGCACAAGTATTTTCAGACATGGTAATGAGTGTGGTGTCGCAAAACTTGGATGACGACTACCAAGAAGGAACCCTGCACCAATTTCACGTGAGGCTAGGTCATTTAGCCTATGATACCATTGAAAGATTGGCGAAAGAACCTGCATCTGGAATTAGACTTACAGATCACCGCAGGGCAAATTGCCTCACGTGTGCGGAAGGGAAGACCACAAGAACAAAACAACCGCAAAAAGATTCGGGTCGAAACGCGCCAATAGACCGTATTGGTGGCGTTATATGCAGTGACTTGAAGGGGCCTATCACGCCAAGAGATAGGCGTGGAAACAGGTATCTCGTGGTATTTATCGATCATTTCTCCAGTTACGTACGTGTTTTTGCTGCAAAAACGAAAGACCAGGCAGCAAAGATGTTTGAACATTTCGTTATTTGGTTTGAACGTGAGTTCAATTGCCGCGTTCACGTTTTGCGAACTGATGGAGGCGGTGAGTATCGCAATGTAGACCTCTTCTGCAAGAGAACGGGTGTCAGAAGACAAATTACGGAAGCTGGAACTCCAGCTTCCAACGGCAAAGCAGAACGAATGAACCGGACTATATTTAATATGGTCCGGTGCATGATATTTGGATCGGGTGTTTCGCATATGTACTGGTCTGAAGCGGCGGAATACGCCAGCTACATTTTGAACAGAAGTCCGACAAGATCGAACCCGAGACGTGCATCCCCGATTGAGGTTTTAACGAAGAAAAAGACAAACGTGACGGATATCGTAGTTTTTGGCTCGCCGTGCATGGTTTGGCGTGACGCCAAGAGAAAATCACTTGGAAAACGCGCTGAAAGAGCGTTAATCCTGGGTAAAAATGACGAAACCAAGGGCTACAAGGTTCTTCTCATGAAAGATCGAGTAGTAACTACAACACGTCACGTCAGCAATATCGAGACGCTTTCGGACGAAGCGAATAGAAAAATCATACGTGCGCTCGAAGGAGCGAGTGCAGATGAACCTCCTGAATACGAAAGCGAGGAAAATCAAAGGGAACAAGTTATGGAACGCTCCCCGGATGCGAGTGACGACGGTACGAGTGAACAAAGAAACGAAACTGATACGGCGACAGCACCAAGAAAATCGGGCCGTAAAGTGAAGAAAACATCCAAAGCTATGGCTCAAATGGCGAAGAAGTCAAGGTCGTACACAAAGAAGCAAAGTTTCAAAGAAGGAGAACAAAAAACGGGAAGTAAAGATGAAGAAAATTTACTATTTGCGTTCGCGGTGTGTGATACGATTATTACGAATGATGGAGAGACAAATTCGGAGCCTGACCCCACAAACTACAAGGAAGCGCACCAAGGCAGCCAAGCAGAAAAGTGGAGTCTGGCGGAAAAAGCTGAAATTACAGCTTTAGAAGACCTGGGAACTTGGAAGATTATCAAGAGAGACGCACACAAAAGACCACTACCGACAAAATGGGTTTACAAAACCAAGCGTAAAGCCGACGGAACCGTGGAACGATACAAGGCGAGACTTGTGGCACGGGGCGACAAACAAATTTTTGGGGAAGACTATTTCGTCACATTTTCGACGGTGATGGAAATCAGTAATATGAAAGTGATACTGATAATGGCACTCATATGGAACGTGCCGGCAAGACACGGGGACGTACCTAGTGCGTACCCTAAGGCTAAGGTGGAAAACGACTGTGAGATTCACCTGAAGATACCACAAGGAATGGAGTTATCGGTGGAAACATTAAAAGAGTTTGGTGTTACGTCTTCGAAGGAGCTAGTTCTCAAACTTGAACGAAACCTATACGGTTTAAAACAAGCAGGACGTTTGTGGTATGAATTGCTGCGTCGAACACTTCTCGAAATGGAATTCATTCAATGCTTGACGGACACGTGCGTTTTTGTACGAAAAAACAATTTTGGAACGGTTCTCGTTGGCGTGTATGTGGATGACCTGTTGGTGACAGGATCTAACGCATCACTAGTGGATGATTTTTTTGAAAACATGAAAATTTTAGAGCTTAAGGACTTGGGAAATGTTTCGAAATTTTTGGGAATGAGAGTGGAAAGAAGTTCCGAGCACGAGTACCTGTTGGATCAAGAGTTAACGATTGAAGATATGCTAAAGAAACATGGTTTGAGCGAGGCAAATGCAGTGAAGACACCAATTTCGGAGATTGAAATGCATGATGAATTGAATGAAATGCTACCGATGAAACCTCAAGAAAATTTGCCTACGATAAAAGACTTCCAGTCTTTAGTAGGAAGCCTGTTGTGGATATCTCGAGTCTCAAGACCAGATATATCTTTTGCCGTGCACCGTGCTACACGGCACACGCATGCGCCTACTCTTGCGGACTACAAAGTGGCGAAGCGCATCGCAAGATATTTAAAGGGCACACAGAGGCTAAAACTGAGTTTGAAGTCGGAAGAAAGTATGAAATTGATGAAATTGCCATTGGAAATTGTGAGCTATAGCGATGCGGACTTTGCCGCTGATCGTGAAGACCGCAAGAGCATCAGTGCCAATGTTATTTTCGTGAACGGTGTGATAGCTGGGTGGAGCTGTAAAAAGCAAGGTACGGTAGCCTTGTCAACTGCAGAGGCCGAGTTTGTAGCTGCTGCGGTGGGAGGAAGAGAAGCGCTTGGATTACGAGAGCTTTTCGAGGAGATTGGGGTGGAATCAAAAGCACCAATTATCCTAAAAATCGATAATCAAGCTGCCATAAAGCAGATGCAGAGTGAGGCGAGCGCTGCCAGCGCAAAACATATTGATGTAAAACTGAAGTTTTTGAAAGATTTTGCGAAAAAAGGAGTGGTCAAGCCGGAACACGTCGCGAGCGAAGACATGATCGCTGACTTGCTGACCAAGACCCTACATGCGCCAAGAGTTACGGAATTGAGAAAGAAGATTGGTTTGAGATAAGTTGCCTACAACTTTATGATGGTTTTGCGACTACGAATATGCATGCGAATTGGAAATCTGAATTGTTTTACGTTGATGTGGAGCCCCGGTAATCTCGGAAGGAGTGTTGAATTTGGGTGTACTTTGCGATGAAAAGACACAGTCGAAATTCATTGGGCGAAATTACAGTGGTTTCCTTTATATACAGATTTCAAGTTAAAAAATTTATGTTAGGATTTTTTAACACTACATAATACACTTTTCAATTTACGCTAAAGAACGCAGGCAACTTTCGACCTAAGCACTCCTCGGTATACTGGTACTAACAGACCAGTATACCTCGCATACGCATACGCCCCCAGTATACACTTACCGGTTACTGGCAGGTACAAGTAGAAGTGAGCTTTTCCTACATAACATGAGCGCCGTCTTTGTCATTGCGCTTCAACACGTCTTCCATTAGTGCAGTCGCGTGCTCAGTGTCCGCGTTCATTGCATACGCGGTAGTAGCATCGCCTTATAGCTTCCTCAATATTTCGATGAGTACTTGTACTTCTCATGCTTGGTTCATGGCCCCCCTGCGTGCCTCGGCATTGTTTACTTGTAGTGCGATCCCGCGTGCCCCATCACGTCGTTGACCAGTATAGTCGTGCATCCTTTCTGCTTGAAATAGTCGATTTCTTACTTGAGCCAGCGTTAATTCTGCGCCAGGATTCAGCGCCTTCATTCTTGAGTACTCGTTACCCAATTCAGGATACACACTCGCTGCTCTTGTCGGTAGTATCTCGCCAAACTTTTCATCCGATATTGGGCCACCAGATTTCTCATGTTCCACGGCAAGCTTCACCATGTCGTTGATGTAGTTTTCCATACGTTGGTTGTTCCTCAACATCGTGCTCAGCATCTCTTGTAGAACGTCAAGCTTGTTTTGCGGCGGCATCCCATCTACTTCGGCTAGTATCGCATTGTACAGCAGATTCGCCTGTCCTGTCTCAATCGCGTTGTTCAACCTTAGTGCGAGATTCGTGCTTAGTGAGTCCACTAGAAACAAATGCGCCTTCTTGTTACATATGTCCCCGCATTGCTCAACATGACTGTTCCTCAAATCTTCGAATCTTTCGCGGCCTTCCACAAGCGCTAGCATTCCTTGCGCGGCAAACTTCGCCCTTATTTTCAGCTTCCAGATAGCGCAATCATCGGCTCCCGTCAACACTGGTACATAGAGGTCTCTGCTCGTGTCCTTAATCACCACTTGTTCTTCGTCTTTAGTTGTATGTGTTGTTGCTTGATACTTGACGTTGGATGTAGAGATGTCGGTCTTCACCTTGCGACCACTTTCTCCTTGTTTCCGAAATGCGACAATGTCGAATGGGGTGGATCCAGTTATGTTTTCTTTTTCTTCTGCGGGTTGTTCTCTGGGTTGTTCACTGGGTTCGGGTCTGACCCGCTTTTCTGGCCAATCAGCACCACCGGTTGTTGGGCTCATAACCTGTTGGGTTTTGTCACTTAGTGACTTCAATGTGTAAGTACTTAATAGTATTTAAGTAGTAATAGTAATAGTACTACTAATAGTAAAGCAGAGTTACCTGCTATTACTATGCACTCTACAGTCTATTCTGTAGGACAGTGAAAGTGTTAACCCCGTTACGATCGGGGACTCAAGGTGAGGTGTGTAGCGCTCTGCGCTCTACCTGTGAGATTGTCAACTGACACCTCACCTTGCACGCCCTACTTTATATTAGTTAAACATGAATATAATATGCATATACAAATATCTAATATATGTTGAAGTTGAAGTTGCATTTAATTCATAACCGCCCTGCGTCTGGATGCCCTGCATCATTGTATTAATAATAACCGCCCTGCGGTAGACGGCCTGTGTCTGGGTGCCCTGCAACCAATTAAACATGTAGCCGCCCTGCGTCTGGATGCTTTGCATCCTTTTCCTTTCTTTTATAACCGCCCTGCGGTTGACGCCCTGCGTCGCACCTCCTTGACGTCCCTGCGTCTTGGGTGTTTTTCCTTTATGTGTCCTTTCAACAACTAGGTCTCTTACCCGGTATTCGGATATCTGACATCTACTGCTACCATTACCCTCGAAATATTTACTAAACCAAGTATTGCACTTACAGATGACGTTCGCGAGCCAAAACCTGAGAGCGCCAGATGTTCACGTTCCAAAGTACTTCAAGTATTCATCATTCCAAAAGACGGATCCGACCTAGAAATATTAGCGACCAAAGTATTTACTTGGAAAAACTGATTGCCAGCAACGTGATGATGAACCGATCCAAGAGGCTTTTCCAGCGAGCCTTTACACAGAACGACAAAATGCTCTTCAACTTGAGACTCAACTTTTTAAGGAAGCTGAGACGCGAGCTACTTCGAAGTCTGAAGCTCATACTATTGCTCAAAAGCTAGTGTGGGCGACTTCGCTCCTCTTAGTGTGGTGATCGACAGTACACTGATCGTACGCCAGATTTTTACGTCCTTGTTGTTACTCAGTTTATACGACTAGGTGTTTATAGAATGGTCGAGTCTGGTTTTAGATGACTTTATTTTAGCTTTTACGTTTTCTTCTTGAACTTGATGCGATGGAAGCTGCGTTTGAACTTGATCTGAGCGCTGACAGTTCGATTATGGTAAATCGCTGAAGTTACAGCAACTTATTGCCACCTCATTACTTGAAGTTTCACGCGCTAATGGATCAATGACAGCTCGCACCGACCTCGTTTGGTGCAGTGGTTAAGGCCCTGCCCTCGGGACCGGGAGATTAAGTCCCACCGTGGACGAAAACCCAAAGTCGGATAAAGTCGGTGTCCAAAAGTGTAATGAAATGAGGCCATTACAGCACCGCGCTTACACCACCCTGTATAGGGTCAGGTTTTCTAAATATTCTCAATGACAGCTCGCGACCGTCCAGTTTTTGATTTTTTTGTCATGAAATGATAAGTCCGTGTAATTTCGGATTGAACTTGGCGCGGCGGGATTTGACGAGCCAAAACATCGCAAGTCACATACAACAGCTGCGTGGGTGGGGTATCCGAGCTAGTGTTGGCTTTATCGAGTCAAAAAAAAGTTGTCCCACCCTCCTTAGTCTTTCCTTTTGTTCTACCTTGTTCGTAAGGAATTTAGTTTGTATTGCTTCATGCGCGTCAAACGAATTTCCATGGCGTGGAAATATGTCGCTTTTCGATTGCTGACGCGAGTTCTCGTTGTTTCTCGAACTAAATCAAGAAGCCAGCATGTGTCAAAAGCTTTCTGCAAAGCTTCATTATCTCTTTTGATCACTGCTCAGTTAACGAATTTAATCGCGTTATTCACATTATGGAGTCGGCACGAAAGGACCAATCGAGTCTTTTTCTCCGACATGACAAGCACGCTATTTACGCTCTTGGTGCGTTGTCGTGAGTCAACGCAAACGACAATTTATGAGAAAAAAGCTGTATCTCTCTTTCTAGATGAATTCTCGTCCACACACGTGACGATTTCTAGCCCCGCTATTAGCAGTATCAAGCGCAGCATCAAACGATGACATTTTCAAGAGTCATCTTGTTTTATTTCTGGAAGTCAAGCGATATAATGAACCAAAACTGATACTGGTGTAGATCCAGATGCCAATTCAAGCTCTAAACCGTTGAAAGGAACTTCTACAGTACGAAACTTGCTTCTTGACACGGTCCTGTTCGATCTTTCAGCGCTGACGATGTTAATGGAAGCAAAGTCAATTGTATGAGTGGAGCAGAGTTGATTGTTCAAACACTGCCTGAGCGTGTATTCATGTTAGACAAGAACACAAAGGGAAAAAACTAGCAATCGAAATTTGACAGCCACGAACACAGTAAACAAGAAATGGCAGTCTGTTCGTGCTTCCGTCGCATTTACGAAGGCGTTCATCGATGGCAAGTACATCTGGACACTTTTGTGTCTAAAAACATTTTCATTGGAGTCTGCGAGCTAGTATGGACAACTATCTCGGAAGCGATGTTCATGGCTATGGATTTCTTGCCAACAAAGCTGTATGGCATAACAATACCAAGATACATTCGTACAGTGAGATTTTATTTTCAAACAAGGCGACACGATTCAAGTCACATTGGATTGCAATGCCAAGAGTCGGAATGGCGAAGCACTGGTATTGCGACATCCATCTGTGTTCTGGTAGGGATGGGAACTGAAATGGTATCCCGCCTTCTCAATGTACAATAAAGAAGACAAGATCACGTTAATTCCTCCAATGTCTGCGTCCAGTATCAACTCGAACGCAGAATGTCCGCAGAATGCATCGACACTTGAGCTCATTGAGTCGATGCAGGATATATTCGTCTACTCAAGTCATTTATTTGACAAATGAGGCTGCCACAAACAAAGAAAACCCTTGATCCACTCAAGTACTTCAGAAAGTATTTGAAGAGTTCGAGGACTAAACACGAGACGAGAAAGTTTTCGTGAAATTTTGAGGCAGGAGATATTTTGTTCACGTCCAAAGGAGAATGCACCGTCCTTGGTGAATGTCGACATGAAATATAGTACGAAATTGACGATAAAGCTATTTCAAGTCTTGGGACTCAACTTATTAATCGATTCCGTCTTAAGTTTGAGAGAATGCCGTGAGATGTTGGCTTCACACGAATATTATATTCAACGAAGGCTCAAGTATCAAGGAAAAAAAGAATCGCAAGGAGCAGACTCTAGTGTTGCTGCTTGCGTTTCTAAAGGAGGCTTTGTCACTCCAATCACTCGTTGGTGCCCAAGAACTGTGGGGGGGCTAACACAATCAACGCTTGGGAAACAGATGCAAAGCTAATGGCTGAACTCGATGCAGTCCAATGTAATTGACATTTGGACACGAATCCGCCTTGCTCTTGAAAAACTCGACGAGGGTCCACGGTACATGTGCTGAACACGGTTGCAAGCAGAAGATGAACCGCTTGGGATTGCTGTTGTACTTCAATTGGTGTCTCTATAATGTTGTGCTACAAGCGATCCCACGAAATGTCTTCGCTACATCGCTTGTGACATGTGGAACTTTCAAACCTTCATCGATGAGAGCATTCGCTTTAGAGTGTCAACAGATATCTCCTGTTACAGCTCAGCTAAAGTCGCCACATTGGGCATGTCCGCTTTTACTCATGTATCTGCCTTGGCAGCATGTGTTCTCAAACTTATTCACGAAGTGCCAGAACACTGGAAAATGTTCAGAAACTCAGTGACAATGAAAACAAAAGCATAGAATCGGCTCTTCAAACTATCACGATAAAGTATCCAGCACCCCAAGCTGTTCCATTCTGGAAAATGAGCGATGAGATGCTGACAAAGACACAATGCTTTCGTCTTCCTTGATATACTGAGTATACTGAGACCCCAGTGTTCGTGCAGCTCGCACAGCAGTTAGCCGCACAAGATACACGACAGTGGAGACGTGCATACTCCCAGCCATTTGAAATGATACCGATACCACAGACATTTCTAGTTCATGTTAATAAATCCTCGATCAAGTCCAGTGAAAATATTGGTCTTTAGAATGAAGTAGATCAGCAACAAAATGAACGAGATCAACATCTGCAGCGTCAGCAAGTACCTCGAAGCAGACTGCAAATTACTTGAATTTCTTCGAACGTGCGATACAAGAGACGCAATCACCATGTTTTCCTTTGTTTACACCTGTTGATACACCTGCCGCTCGAAGCAAATCGCCTTCTACACTTCAGCTGGATATCAATCTAAGCTTGTTCACCCTTTGCTCTGGCACAGTCGCGTTCAAAGAAATCTGAGCTGATGCTTGGCACTTTTGTTTCGGCCAAGTGCTCGGAGTTGCATGGCGAAATAAATTGCTTCTACCACTGCAATTTCTGTCGAAATCATTCTTGTGTGGACTAGTCGATCCAAAGAATGATAACTTTAATGACGTCGGTGGAAATCCATGTAGATTACGAGAAGCTGTGATTCGTGCAGTTAGAGATGGACTGTACTCCATGTTATAACACTCGAACGCTTCGCCATTTACTCGCGTTGTTTTATCAGAAAGTTGATTTACCTAATCTCTTCGTCGGGAACATCACGACTGGTTCTGGCAGACAGTCAACGCATTCTCGTCACTCGAGCGGCGCATGCTGAAGCAATTGTGACTCAAGGAGACCAAGTTTGATTTCTTGTTGGTGCCGACAACGGCATGAGCTTTGTGCTTGAAGTTGCGGACGCTTTGGCAGACGGTCAAGATCATCCTGATTCCTGCTCCCCACTTATTGTGCTCAATGGTCTTCACTCGAGCTGTATACACCTACCAGCCTACTCTTCAGCACAAACGCTACGTCATAGACTGGTGCTTGCCATGAGCAAGTAATATCTCCATGTATAGCTGCAGATCTTATATTGCTTAATAATTTCCCATGTTCTTCTGAACTTAATAATACATGATACCACAAACGGGGGCTTACAAAGCGCACAAGAGTATTATAGTCTAAAATTCCTCCAAGTCCAGCACAGCTACCAGGTACGAAATTTTCTATTGTCGCTTAGCGAGCCTCGAGCACAGCAGGATTGTCCACAGGGTCTTCGTCATCAACTGACAATGCACGTGAACGTTTGCTAGAAGCAGTGAGTATCCAACCATGGCGACTGTCTTCAAAGACAAGCAAGAAAGCGAGCATGAGCACCAGAATTGACATTCCCAAAAGCATGAGCATGACATCGTGATAACTGCCTGTTTCATCACGCAAATACCCTACGAGAATATTACCAAACGTAGCTCCAATCGCATCGGTGACCTCTACAATGCCAAAGGCTGTGCCAAAGCTCTTGCGGCTCACGGAGGTAGGAATTGCAGCCATTAAAATAGTTGGCGTAAAAGATAGACAGATGGAGATCAGCACCATCGACACGAGTGGGTTGATATCCGTGAAGATCATGAACATGTAAGCCATGATAGACATTATCGCGGCCAAGATGATGAGTACGCTACGTCCACCATATTGGTCAATACCAAGACCATGAACGGCGCAAAGATGACAAACAAGTGAGAGAAACTGCTTACAACCCCAGCCTTGATAATCGAGTAATCGTAACGCTGGAAGAGGTAACTAGCACTCACGTTTTGAAACAGATGGAAGACATTGATGAAACTTACGTGGAGCACTGCGATAATCCAGAACATGCGCGAGAAGTTGTGCACGTTGTCACATGAAACCTGTTTCGTCTGAGCGTGCGATTTACGGCATCGATGTTTTCGGCGTTTTGTCTCGGCGTAATCTTTGAGCCAGTGAAGACCAGGATCCAATGCTTCTTCACTAATGACACAATTCTTGACAATACGCTTGAGATTCCATGTATAATGACACACCAAACCACCAACAAAAGCTGAAGCGACACAGACAATGACGCCATACCAAAGAGCCTGAACGTATCCACCAAAGTACAGAGCAATGGGAGCAACAGTCGCTTTTGCCAACATCTTGGAAATGTTTGTCACTGCTACACTGACGCCCATCGCAAACGTAA
Source organism: Sclerospora graminicola (assembly GCA_001887855.2). Classification (NCBI taxonomy): domain Eukaryota; phylum Oomycota; class Peronosporomycetes; order Peronosporales; family Peronosporaceae; genus Sclerospora; species Sclerospora graminicola. The sequence goes on from MIQA02018970.1 coordinate 14,984, forward strand.
GCTCCTTGTTTCGAAACCACGAGGCGATAAAGACACGCGCACCAACAACGACGCTGCCTTCACCAACACCAAAAAAGACGCGACCAAAAAGCGCGAGCCAGAAAAGTTTCAATTGCATGCCAATGGCAAAAATGGCTTGACCTATACAAATCCACACGAGGAAGAAGCGGATAGTACGATGACCGCTTTTGTCCAAGAGACGACCGCCAAATAATGGCAAAATCATACTGGGGACGGACACAGCAGACAGCAGCGCACCGTACATGGTATTTGTGATAGAAAAATGCTCGTCATCGAGCATCAGCTGTTCCAGCGAGGACATGCCATTCTGTCCCACAATAAAAAAGGTTAAAAAGTGAGTTTTCAACTGAAAAGTAAGTACCGTACTCACCTTGACAAAGTGACCACCGAATGGGATGCAACTCATAAGAATTAAGAGGTAAAATCGATGAGGAGGAGACGTCGTGCGCCAGAATTGCCACACTGGAGCACGTAATAAACATGCTTTGTCTCTACTGGATGATGGTGACGTCTCATCGACCAGTGGCGTGAGCTCTGAAGACTTCTGCTTGGGAACCATTGCAAAAGTAAAAGTGCTAATGCAAGTGACTTTTGCCGACTTTAAGTTGCATTACAAGACTGCAATTAGTTGCGCGTCGTCTGCGACGAGGATCGATGTGACGCAAAAATGACGCGTCGGAATAAAAGCAGTTACTGAGGAATTAGAAATGTGCACTCAGTGTTATCAGAGACCACAAAGTTGCTCCAAGATCTGTACCGTTTCTACTTGAGGCACGCGCCGCGCCCCAATCAGATTTCTCTGTCCAATATCGCATACGCATCCAGTAGTGAGTGCATGTTAAAATTAGATAACGCATTCAGCATGTGCGAAGGGCATACTATTTGTACATGTCCTCACGAGTACCACGATCTACTTAAAGCACCTAAGCATATCTCGCATTTGATTTGTAGGTGGGGCTTCAACAATACAGCCGTTTGTCCACTATAGTCACACCTCCCAATGAGAACTCCCCTAACTGGCGCAAATCCTGTATTTGAATCAGCACACTGTATTTTTGTATGGAAGAGCGAATTCCCTCTTTTTCTGGGTCATTTTATAAGTGGTCACCATTTAAGCATGGCCGTCCTTCACGTACTAAGTAAGTGAATTATTACCTACATTAGTTGTACCGTCAAGGGCGCACGAATTTGCATACCTCTCCCTGAATAAATGTATCAAGCGGTCAGAATGATACATTAACTTTAGCTGCCCAATGTACCATTTAGGGCTCTTAAGCAAAACCAGGACAGTTACTGCTCAGGAACTAATGCAAATGAATTGTATATACTGATCTATAAACATCTTTCTTCAGTTGTTGGTGAGCGAGCACCTGTATCCTCGGCATCTCTTTCCGTGCTCATTGTAAATACAGGTGCCTTATCCGTTCTACTTTCATGTGGATTATTTTTTTTTGAGCGAACGTCTTAACCCTAAACCTTATGAAAGTGACGTGTCAGAATGCCTGCGACATCTACGATGCATTTATTTACGCCGTTCTTGAAATGTATTATTTCGGGAGCTTCATACATTTATTCAGGGAGCGGTATGCAAATTCATGCGCCCTTGACGGTATCAATATCTTTTGCTTGAAGCCAATGAAGTAGTCGCTCTTTAGCCTAGATATTACAGGTTCGATCACTGTCGGTAGATAGTTTCAGCCCGAAACAATGCCAATTATGGACATATGCAATGGAACCAAGCATGTCGGATACTTTCTGAGCTTCGTATTCGGGGTGGTTCAAGCCTAGATGTATAAAGACAAATTATGAATGAATAACGCATGGCGTCTGGAGATTGTTCGCCTCTTCATCTTCCTGTATCGACTTGTTAAGATTTTCTCAGCAAATCCAAACGTATAAGTCATGAGCTGAGATCAATATCCCTCGAGCTTCTTTAAGACTTGAGCTTGGTCGTCACCGGTGACATTTGCTCTCGACCGATGCGCATCGGTTGAGAGCAAACGAGTGGTAAAGTGACTTATGAATTAATGTGAAGTACTCTCATTCTGATTGGCAGAAATACGGACCAAGGGCGTGGGCGCCGGATAGCCGCCGCCGAGCATACCTACAAGCGGCCGGACGGCGCCAGGCTTGGAATCAGGCCGGACGAACGTGATAGAAGGCATGAACAGTCGAGCTAGCAGGCTAAGCGGACGGGACGACCGCGGACCAAGGGGCGGATTGGTGGCGGATTGTTTGGAAGGTATGAGTGAAAGGAGCCTGAAGGAAGATGAGTGTTCTAGTGGATAAAGGAGGTACCCGGATCGGATGAGAAGCTGTCCAGGAATTGCTAGCGCCAGCGGCCAAGGGGCTCGGATGGATGGCCATCCGGCCGAGCCGGCCAGGTACAATGTACCAGCCGGACTGGTACCAACTGGTTTAGGTGTACCGGCCAGGCGGGTACGCAAAGTTGGAGTTAACCGGGCTACTTCGGGTAAGGCACATGACTGGTCAGCCGGGTTATTTGGGGTAGGTTACACAAAAGGGAGTATTGGATATAGGATAAATCAGTATACGTTTCGCTTTCCTAGACACAAGTCGCTTTCATTGGTTCACAGCAGAGGGCTAACAAGGTCCCCTCTTGCTGTTATTGGTTTGCCCGGGGAAGGTTAAGTTAACCCACCGGAAGTCCCCTGACCGGGAGTCGCGGCGTCTTCGTATACTCACCTCAAGTCGCCCGTGTTTTGAACACGGTATTAAGTATTGGGAAGTGGTGACATTTTGGCCTTCTGTGGAAGAGTGTGGAGTTATATCTGACCTTTACATACACATTTGGATTCACCCTTCATTGTTATTGGTTTAGCTGGCCGATTGATTATTCTCGGTCCAGCCGGCACTATACAAAGTTCAAGTGTATTGCCCAACGAGCTCCCCGGTGACGATTTCCGCCCAGGAGCTACCCCTAGTCCTAACCCTCATCTCCCTATTCGACGGATTTACACTTTTCGCCCTAGGGTCCACCAGGAGAGCAAACCACCCAGTACTGACGGGTACACAAGGTGAGCTTTCAACATGCAACATCCGAGTAGTCACGATCAAGCGGATGGAAGTGACCGATCCAGCCGGCCGGATGCCGGATCGGATCATGACTCGGATGGACGGAGTACCCCCTCCGATAGTCAGTCGTCTGGGACCCCCGTGGGTGTTCGCGTCTCAGGAAGATTTTCTGAGAGCGACTACACCACAATGGTGCGCGTGCCCGGATCTCTTGGTGACCCTGGATATCACCGCGAGTCCCTAGCGGGCGAAAGACCTAAACCTGTCAAATTTGTTGACGATGTTGTGTCGGGTGCATTGGGGGAAGGCATATCGCCCCCAATGCTGCTGAAGATGGAAGGATGCGATGGTCGCCTCGGATTGGGGGAGTTCGAGGTTGACATTAAAGAAGAAGTTACTCCCCTAGAGGCTCCGCCGGGGGCGGAATTACGGTACTACTTACTGTAGTGCCGGCCGCTACACGGATGGAGCCGGATCGGACTATGGTGCAAGTCGCCATAGTCCGAGGAAGGATCATGGTTCCGACCATGATCCTAACAAACAAATGCATATTATGGATATAAAAGAAAAAATTAAGGAAGAAGAAGCTGAAGTCGGATACGACCGGAGTGGGAAGCCGGCCGGATCGGGACCAAGTCGCGATCTGGCCCCCCTACCCCTAAAGAAACCGAATTGGCAGGAATCGGATTATCCGACCCACAAAGATAGGCCGCGTTTCGAAGAGGAAGAAGAAAAGCAGGACGGCCTATCGACGGATATAGACTTGGAGCGTGCTTTCCATCTTCACGAGTTGGGGCAGTTCTTGCGGACGGATAAGGTGCTGAAAATAACACGGCCGAAGATCATAGGCGGATTGAAAGGTCCCGTCTCTCCCCCAACTCTCTCAGACGGCCACGTGTCCCTTATTAGAGGACTATTCGATCAACTCAAACAAGCCGGCATTAACACCGGCGTGTTTGATCCGAACGAGCTGTTTGATCTGAAGATGGACAAGTTGAAGGAGGCGTCCAGCGCACTGCACGACCGCTTGGTACCGCTAGTGGGCTGCTCGCCGCCGTCGAAGAAGATGACAGCTACGACTGGAGTGGCGCCGTCCACACCGCCGGCAACAAGCAGACCGGCCGGGATACACTCAGGTTCTTCGCAGTACGAGTCTGCCCCTTCGGAAGCGGACTCTTCCGATTCATCGGTGGGTATCACCCGCATGACGCTTGGCCCAAGAGGAGCAGCGCGTGTGGCGACGGCCATGAGGCTTGGAGGACGTGAGGAATCGGGTACGCCCGAGCGGAAGAACGCCAGCCAGTACAGTGTACAGGCCTGACGGACGGCGACGGCGGATCCAGAACCAAAGGAGGAAGACGAAGACGCGGATGGGCGGATCAAAAAGGAATGTCGATCTGGCAGCCCGGCCGCCCCTCAAGTCGCCCCTCAATCCGCCCCCCAGGAGAGCCTTCAGGTGCCGGATCACCTGCAAAACATGTTTTCGGCGATGATGGAGCGATACTTGGAAGAGCAACGTCGGCTGAGCGCCAGCCGCGGCAGTCCGAAGTCACCGGACCAGCCGGCTCGTCGTGGAACTCAGGCGTCCGAGCCAGTCCAGTACTATGCGAGGGAGCCGAGTGACGAAGACATGGAGTCGGTGCAGTCCAAGCAGAGTGAACCCCATGCCGCCCCGCCGAGCCGCCAGACAGGTCGCCGGACCGGACGTCGGCCAACGAATAGGAAGCTGTCTCTCAGCGACGTGGATATGGAATCCGTCAAGTCGGCCAAGTACCATTACGATCCGGATGACCTGGATCTGGGGATGGCCCGCCGAGCCCACATGGCCTCGGCCCAAGCGTTTGATGCGGATTCAGGAGCGATCACGAGGGTGCGAATGTCGGCCACGTCCGAGCTGAAAGACTTCACCGGACGCGACACGGACGAGGACCAAGCCCGAGGATGGCTGAGCAAGACGAAGTCGGCATTTCTCAGAGACCGGACGTCGGACTATGAGAAATGCCTGATCTTTGGGGATTTGATGAAAGGTCCAGCGAAAAACTGGATCCAACAGCTCAGCCGGGAAATCCGAGGAAACTGGAGGGGATTGGCCGGTGCGTTCGAGGAACAATACTGTGGATCTGGAACATCGGCGGCGCGTCAATATTTCCACACCAAGAAGCGGGCGGATGAGACCCCCTGGAGTATCTCCATCGCTTAAATGTCGCTGGCATAAGGGCGGATATCCCGGTTAAAGAAGATGCCAGCCGGTCGGAAGCCGCTCGTGAACATGTGGAACATTTCATCAGCACGTTGGACGATCGGGAGCTGGCAGACCAGCTGGCGTTACTGCGATTGAAGAACACCACGGAGCTGGAATTGACGTTGCGCACCTACCTAAGAGCGAAGAAGCGAGGCCCCAAGGCGGCAGTTGGAACCGGCCGTTTCAAGTCCCGATTTAACGCGGATCAAGGAGGCCGGCCGCCATCTACACCAGGACGGCCCGAGCCGTCCGCGTGGTCGCCCGAGAATCAGACGCGACCAGCTCGGAAGAGGAGTATCAGCGATCCGGGGGCGAGTCTGAGGAGGAACAGTATCGGTACCTTTTCTCGGCAGAAGCCAGTCAGCCGTCCAGGCTGCCAGCCGGGTCCGGTCAGCCGAAGGGTTTTCCGGCTCGAACTGACCAGGATTACCCCAGGCGCAAGTGTACCCACTGTGGGTCCATCAAGCATGACGACCGGAGCTGTTGGAAGCGGCTGACGTGCAAGAAGTGCGAGAGGAAGGGACATCCGGCGGAATACTGCCTGTTTACGTGTAAGACTTGCGGGGAGGTGCACGAGGCGGGACTGTGCCCAATTGAAGAATTCTACAACCAGTTGAAGAAGTGGTATGACCCGACCAAGCACGCTGGAATGCTGCCGCCCGGAGTGGAAAAGATGTTAGACTAGATCGCTCGCCAGGTTGGAATCTGGTTCGAGCCGAGCGATCTAGTGTTAGTATCTATGCATATGTCGGTAAGGAGGATAATCAAGAAGCAAAGCAAAGCGTAACCGACAATACATGTAAGTTTGACGATTACGTCATCCGGTCCCCGGGCAGCACGGCTGACCCCTTCTTGGTGAGCAGTATACGGACGGATGAGTATTCTCGGTCTGAAGTGCGTATGGAATTGAACCTGTTACCCGGCGAGTCGCGAGGTTATTGGAAATATCATTCGCCGGATAAATGGTTCAAGCAGGCCAAGGCGGATGGAAAAATCAATAACCAGAAGGCTACCATGCTGTTCGACTCTGGCGCGGAAGTGTCTATCGTGGACACCACCTTTGCTCGTAAGGTGGGGTGTGAGATAGACGAGACGAAGCGGCAGGAATGTATCGGCATTGGAGAAAGTTCATACATGACCCAAGGAAGGACAAGAGTTAAGATTACGTTGGCTGGGTCTTTGGTATATTACTTTACCGCCTGGGTAGGCAAGCTGGCCGGGCAGGATGCAATTCTGGGTATGGACTTTATGGTCCCGGCCGGCATACGGCTGGATTTATCGCATGGAACATTGACGTTGCCGGATGAGGTACAGATCCAGCTGGCCGGCCGGCGGCCCTTATATGGTGCCCACGTCCAGTTCCTCAAGTTAGGTCAGTTTGTAACGGTGCCAGTGGGAAAAGCGGTGGAAGTAATGGTACGACCACACGACAGGCGGAGTAAGTTATGGCTGACAAGGGGCGAGTGCTGGGTACCCTCGTTTGTTGAAGGGGGTGGTCATCTCAACTCTATACTCGTGACCAACATCTCTGACAGGCCCCTCACCTTGCATGAAGACGTGATTATTGGAATGTGGCTGGCCGAGGACAAGGTGCCCCGCCGGCCGGGCTATGTCACTATTGGCTCAAGACGCTATATCGAGTGGCAAAACCTGGCTTTTCAGGCAACCACCGATCTGGTCAGCGAAGAGGAAGAATTAGAAGAGGACCAGACGCCGATGGTGGCTAAACCCGAGTACCGGACCCCTTCTAAAATATTGACGCGGAGCCGGCCGTCGCCGGATCCGGCTGAACGTATTGGCCGAGACTATGCCCCGATCGCTGAACTGGTTGTGCCCACCCAGAGGAAGACGGACGAACGACAGAATCGGGAGAAAGGACAAAGCAGAGTTACATATGAGGACAACCCCGATGGCGGATGGTGTGATAACCGAGGTGAAGGCGGATCGACCCAGCCGGCCGATCGAAATTCGGAAAAGCCGAAGGCGGATCGACCCCGGCCGATCAAGATCCCGAAGTAGTCGAAGCTGACCAAGTCTGCATTCATGAAGGGGGCGAGCTATATGTTGAAGGCATGGAGGATCAGATGGCGGTGCTACCTGAGGTAACTCCCTGTCCCCCAGCGGTCACTATTGACGATCTACAAGTGGGAGACCCGGATGTGAACACCCCGGAAGAGATCGGCAGATTGAAGGATATTATATGGAAAAGACGACATCTGCTGATCGGACCAGGAAACGCACTTCCTCCGGCCGCCCATGGGGCGGTATGTGACATTGATGTGGGAGACGCCAAGCCGGTTGCACAGAGATGCCGAAGAGTCGCCCCCCAATATCGGGAAAAGCTGTCAGAGCTGATCAAGGGTTTGCTGGCCACCAAGATAATTCAGCCGTCCACCTCGCCCTGGGCTTCGCCCATTGTAATTATTATCAAGAAGAATGGGGTGGATATAAGGTTATGTATTGACTACCGGCTGGTGAACCGGCTGACTAAGCTGATGGTTTACCCGATGCCGTTGATAAATGATTTGTTGGAGGACTTGGATAAAGTTTTGTGGTATTGCTCATTGGACATGGCCAGCGGATTCTGGGTGGTCTCTATGACCGATCGTGCACGGGAGATCTCTGCGTTCGTGACGCCCTTCGGGTTGTTCGAGTGGAACCGGATGCCGTTCGGTCTGAAGAATGCCCCGCAGATCTATCAACGGCTGATAGATAACGCGCTGTACGGACACTTCAAGATCAAGGCGAATCAAGATCCGGCTCTGGTCGGGGATGTGTTCACCGAAGGTGACCCGGACCCCGACCCAAAACCTTCAGTTTTGGGGCGGCGGTCTTACATTGATGACATTCTCGTTACGGCAACTACCTGGAATTTACTGTGTGACAAAGTGGAGAAGTTGATGATTACGTGTGAAAAGTGGAATCTTTCGATTGGTGTGGTTAAGAGTTTCTGGGGAAAGGCTAAGGTGACCTATTCGGGTCATCAAGTTTCGATTGCCGGATTGGAGGCTAATCCGAAGGATTTGGAGTCTTTGAGTAATCTGCCTTTCCCGCGATCCCTAAAGGCTATGCAATCCTTTTTGGGCAGCCTGAATTATTACAGTCGGTTCATCGAGGATTTTGCAGTCTATGCGGCGGTTTTGTATGAATTACGGGAGGTGGATTACCATAAGCTGAGAGAGCAGGATAGGCAAGCGGAGACGCGAGCCGGGCCGGAAATATCAGCCAATGGGATGCCGCCCTTGTCAGCTATTTCGGCCAATGAGAAGGCGCCCTTTTTTGCCCCGACAGGCGGCCGGCCGCCGGATCCCTGCGCGGCCGACCCGGACGACCACATGACTCGAGCGATGGTGGCCTTTGGTATGTTAAAGGCGAAGATGGCGACTACACCGGTCCTGAAACATTTCAATGTGAATAAGATTCCAGTGGTCATCATCTACGCTAACAAATGGGCCATCTCGGCCGCCCTCGTTCAAGATCATGACGGAGTGTACTGTCCCGTGACATTCACCAGCCGGACCCTGAAGGCTAATGAAGTTAATTACGGATTGGTGGATAAAGAAGTTTTGGCTTTATTGCGGATCTTGGATGTGTGTTATACTATGTTAGTGTCTCGGCCTATCAAGGTACTATCTAGACGGTCGACCCTATCGTGGCTCCTGACGGCAAATGGAATTGACGGCCGGCTGGGTAGATGGGCGGCTCTGCTGTCTCAGTGGTCCCTCGAAGTGATTAAGTGTACTAAGGGAGAAGAGGAAATACTGGGCACGCTGGCGGCCAGCATTACCCCAAGGGCAGAAGTGGAGGAAGCACTGATAGCGATCGCGCCTCGGAAGCAGCCTCGACAAACCATCGTATTACCGCCGCCAACAGTGGGACCCACGGAGGAATTAATGGTTTTGAGTTTTGACGGGTCGGCGAGTGTAAAGAAGGGGGTCGGGGCCTATAGTGCTATTGTGTGGAAGTTGCCCGAATGGAAAGTGGTCGCGGCCGCCTCGGATTTCACGCCTGGCATAACGGTGAACGAAGCGGAGTACAGGGGGCTTTTACTTTGCCTAGATCTGTTGGCTGGCCGGACACAGGGGCGGATCATCATATGTGGTGATTCCAATCTGGTGATCCGGCAAATCACAGGAGAGATAGATTGCAAGGCGCCCCGGCTGAGATTGTTGAATGATCGGGTTATGTCCGCCTTGCGGAGATGGCCGGAGCACGAATTGTTACACGTCAAACGAGAGTGGAACAACAGCGCAGACCATCTGGCTACCTTGGCCATGCGAGATCAGATTGGTCTCACCGTTTCAGATCCAGGATGGTTGGACGGATTGGCGGAGATGAACAAGCTATCGGAGATAATCAAACCGGCCGCTAGGTACGAGAACCATTCGTCCGGATCCAGCCGTCCCGTAGAAGAGGAATATGGCGACCGTGACTGGGAACAGGACGTTCACACCCGACCGGACCAAGAGATGCCCTGCGGCAATAAAAGGTCCCTCTAGGCGGACCCCCAAGCCGGCTGGACGAGACTAACCACGGTTAGTAGTCAAAAGTAAATGCTTGGAGTGGGAACGAAAGAAGCACGGATGGATATATTGAAAGAGAAACGAAGGAAATAAAAGAATTAAAGTAAGCCCGATTGCTCATCCCTGTGGATGACTGTACTTGCCGTGGAGCCGAGTCACTCGAAGTCCAGGGTGGTCGGAGGGCCGTTTGCGGTACTGATTGCGCCAAGGATCTTGCTGGTCAATGGCCTCCAGAGATTCGGAAAGGGAGGTAGTCTGATCCCGCGCACCCAGGCCTGGGTACCACGTCCCTCCCTCCGCTGCATTTCCGCACCTACGGTTCGGTAGATGGAGCATGAACGGGAAGAGAAACAGGTCCAAGTCGCAGTTACCATCCCGGATACCCTCCATGATAAACGTACATAAACGGACCCACGCCTCGGAAGCTCGCCCCCGACGATTCTTCCGGGCAAGGAAATACGTGCGGAGAGATTCGTCCACTCGCTTGTCCTCTGCAGAGATGTACAGGAAGTGGGTAGACTCCCAGATGGCCCAAGCATGAGCCACAGCGAAATCCTGAAATCTCGCCTTGAATTCCGTAAACCATGGGCTGGACGGAAGTCCCATATCTGGCATCTTAGTGTTCAGGATTTTCCAAGGTTTGGTCTTCATAAGTGCGTCGATGGCGCCCGACCCCATCAGGTCGGGGCGCCAGGTCACTAATGAAGGCGTCTTGCGGGATCGAGGGAACATCCAGAGAGGCGGACGGGATAGGGAGTGAGCGAGCTGAGAACTGGAGATATCAGCGAGACTTACATTTCTCAGCTGCTCGACTTGCCAAGGTAGGATGGCGGACCGATCCGCCCCACTGGGGAAGCGCCCGCCCGGTAACCACAGAAGCGGAAGTTTAGGAAAAGAGGGCGCAGGGGGTAGAGTGCTCCTCCGGATCTTGGGTTTGGCCGCCGGCCGGTTGGGTCGACGTTTGGGACGTGGCCCGGCCGGAGCTGATCGCCGGGTTTTGGCCGGAGTCTGGGAGAGAGGTGCTTCTGGATCGCTCAGGTCGGGAGGAGATAACCACTGATCAGGGATGTCCTCGTCGTTGTCTTCCACTTTCTCCTCGGCCGCTCCGTTGGAACTCGAGGTGCGGGCGACCTGAGCGGCCAGGGTGTCGACAGTGCCGGGAGGCAAGGATAGATCAGACGGCTCATGTTCCCCGGAGCCAAAACCTGCCGGCGGCGGAGTCTGCAGATCGATAATCTGATCGGGTTCCATTTGACCTGTCGTTCGCCCACCGGAACTGGAGGGGCGGCGACGGGTATCCGCGCGAGAGCGAGATAACGCGACACATACTTGCTGGTCATCGTAATCCTCGTCTTCTTCGTCATCATCATAGATGCACGAAGGGGAGGACGGTCCCAAGTCCGAGGAAGAATCAGACGGAGGGCTGATCCGGGTGCCGGATGGCGACGCGACCGCTGACCCGGATGGCGACGCGACTGCTGACCCGGATGGCGACGCGGCCGCTGACCCGGATGGCGACGCGGCCGGACCGGATTCCGAGTCCTCGTCGGAGCTAGAGGATGAACCAGGGGTGAGACCAGTTCTACCTGGTGAGAGAGGGGGAGATGCAGCAGCGGACCGCCTCGCAAACAAGCTGTCATCGCTTTCCGACCCGAGTTCTTCCTCGTTGTCCAACTTGCCCGGAGGGCATTGGCGCGAGGGGGAGGATTCGCTCTTCTTCCTCCGTTTGGGCGGGTCAGCGCCGGCTAAGGACGGGCTAGAGCTGGCCGGACGTTTTCGGCCCCCCAATCCTACCGAGGCGGACGAGGAGTCTGAACCGGCTAGGGGCGATTTGGGGCCGGCAGGAAGTTTCACAGGTTCTGACTCTGCTTCAGCGGGCAACTGGGATAATTTCGGCGGAGAAGTTTTCCACTGATCCACCATCCTCAAGACAGACAAGACGGATTCCCGTACATTAGGGGAGCTTGTAAAAGAGGAGCGGCCTGGTTTCGAGTCGTTTCGAGCTGGTCTTATAGTTCACACAACAAGGACCTAAAACGATCCTCTTTATCCAGCATGGTAGTGCAAACACGGTCCGCCCGAGCCAGTAGGGCATGGGCATCGAAATTTTCTCGACGGGCCTGGTAGAGCTCAGACCGCAACTCCTGTTGTCGGGAAGTAGTCTCCTGCAGCTGCTGCTCCAGATTCGAGATTTGGCGGAGGGCCTGAACGTGGGAGTCGCGCGGGTGGTTTCGGTTGTCCCGCACTTTATCTAAGTCGTGGGACACCTGGCGGAGTCGGGCACGAAGGTGCGAAAGTTCTCGGGACATGTCAGGGATCTTAGCGGACTGCTGCTTCAGCTGTTCCAGCTGTTGGACTGTGGAGCGACAAGGACATGGAGACTGTAAGTGACTGGGTTACAACACAAGAGGAGAAGAGGCACTTACACTGAAGCTTTGATCTGTGAACCAATTCCTGATTGGCGGTCCGGAGGGGCTCAACGACGTCTTCCAGCATGCGGAGACGGTTTCGCTCTTCCGTCAAGATGGCGATTTGACGTTCGAGATCGGTCACCTGTTTCTGAAGGTCAATTGTTCCCGGAGAAGGACTCCGAACGGCAGCTTCATCGGCCCGGCGGTTGGCAGCGGCGAGTTGTCGGACCAAGTCAGCCTGGATGTGCTCCAAGCTATCCACTTGGGCGGTCAACGTCTCCAGCCTTTTCTCCATCCCCGCCGCTTCGGAGATGGAGGCGGATGGCGCGGCGGCTCGTTGTAGGGCGTCCGTAAGCTGAGCCACAATTGCCCTGAGGCGGGTTACTTCGTCCTCTGCGTGTTGACGACTGAGTTTCAGCTCAGCGATCCGGGGGTCCACGCGGTCCAGCATCGCACAAAAGGTTTTGAATCTCTGCGACAGAACGTCATAGTCAGCCCGACAGGATTGAAGCTCCGCCCGAAGGGAAGAGACGACGGCTTTCAATCCGTCCCGGTCGCCGCAAGCCTGGCCGTGAACGCGGAGCACAGTCTCAGCGTCGGTGGTCGATATCACCAGATCAGAAGTACGGGACGATTTCGGCGGTTTTGCGACTTCCACCCTGCTGGCGGGCGAGTCGTCGTCCACGAGAACGAGACGACAAACGTTGTCCTTGTCGATTTGCAAAACTGGAAATAGATCAAGATAAAGTCAA
>MIQA02018971.1:0-11744 GCA_001887855.2 Sclerospora graminicola
CCGAGCCGGCCGGGTACAATGTACCAGCCGGACTGGTACCAGCTGGGTTCGGTGTACCAGCCAGGCGGGTACACAAAAAGCGGAGTTAACCGGGCTACTTCGGGTAAGGCACATGACTGGTCAGCCGGGTTATTTGGGGTAGGTTACACAAAAGGGAGTATTGGATATAGGATAAATCAGTATACGTTTCGCTTTCTTAGACACAAGTCGCTTTCATTGGTTCACAGCAGAGGGCTAACAAGGTCCCCTCTTGCTGTTATTGGTTTGCCCGGGGAAGGTTAAGTTAACCCACCGGAAGTCCCCTGACCGGGAGTCGCGGCGTCTTCGTATACTCACCTCAAGTCGCCCGTGTTTTGAACACGGTATTAAGTATTGGGAAGTGGTGACATTTTGGCCTTCTGTGGAAGAGTGTGGAGTTATACATCTGCTTTACATACACATTTGGATTCACCCTTCAATTGTTATTGGTTTAGCTGGCCGATTGATTATTCTCGGTCCAGCCGCACTATACAAAGTTCAAGTATATTGCCCGACGAGCTCCCCGGTGACGATTTCCGCCCAGGAGCTACCCCTAGTCCTAACCCTCATCTCCCTATTCGACGGATTTACACTTTTCGCCCTAGGGTCCACCAGGAGAGCAAACCACCCAGTACTGACGGGTACACAAGGTGAGCTTTCAACATGCAACATCCGAGTAGTCACGATCAAGCGGATGGAAGTGACCGATCTAGCCGGCCGGATGCCGGATCGGATCATGACTCGGATGGACGGAGTACCCCCTCCGATAGTCAGTCGTCTGGGACCCCCGTGGGTGTTCGCGTCTCAGGAAGATTTTCTGAGAGCGACTACACCACAATGGTGCGCGTGCCCGGATCTCTTGGTGACCCTGGATATCACCGCGAGTCCCTAGCGGGCGAAAGACCTAAACCTGTCAAATTTGTTGACGATGTTGTGTCGGGTGCATTGGGGGAAGGCATATCGCCCCCAATGCTGCTGAAGATGGAAGGATGCGATGGTCGCCTCGGATTGGGGGAGTTCGAGGTTGACATTAAAGAAGAAGTTACTCCCATAGAGGCCCCGCCGGGGGCGGATTACGGTACTACTTACTGCAGTGCCGGCCGCTACACGGATGGAGCCGGATCGGACTATGGTGCAAGTCGCCATAGTCCGAGGAAGGATCATGGTTCGACCATGATCCTAACGAACAAATGCATATTATGGATATAAAAGAAAAAAATAAGGAAGAAAAAGCTGAAGTCGGATACGACCGGAGTGGGAAGCCGGCCGGATCGGGACCAAGTCGCGATCGGGCCCCCCTACCCCTAAAGAGACCGGATTGGCAGGAATCGGATTATCCAACCCACAAAGATAGGCCGCGTTTCGAAGAAGAAGAAGAAAAGCAGGACGGCCTATCAACGGATATAGACTTGGAGCGTGCTTTCCATCTTCACGAGTTGGGGCAATTCTTGCGGACGGATAAGGTGCTGAAAATAACACGGCCGAAAATAATAGGCGGATTGAAAGGTCCCGTCTCTCCCCCAACTCTCTCAGACGGCCACGTGTCCCTTATTAGAGGACTATTCGATCAACTCAAACAAGCCGGCATTAACACCGGCGTGTTTGATCCGAACGAGCTGTTTGATCTGAAGATGGACAAGTTGAAGGAGGCGTCCAGCGCACTGCACGACCGCTTGGTACCGCTAGTGGGCTGCTCGCCGCCGTCGAAGAAGATGACAGCTACGACTGGAGTGGCGCCGCCCACACCGCCGGCAACAAGCAGACCGGCCGGGATACACTCAGGTTCTTCGCAGTACGAGTCTGCCCCTTCGGAAGCAGACTCTTCCGATTCATCGGTGGGTATCACCCGCATGACGCTTGGCCCAAGAGGAGCAGCGCGTGTGGCGACGGCCATGAGGCTTGGAGGACGTGAGGAACCGGGTACGCCCGAGCGGAAGAACGCCAGCCAGTACAGCGTACAGGCCTGACGGACGGCGACGGCGGATCCAGAACCAAAGGAGGAAGACGAAGACGCGGATGGGCGGATCAAAAAGGAATGTCGATCTGGCAGCCCGGCCGCCCCTCAAGTCGCCCCTCAATCCGCCCCCCAGGAGAGCCTTCAGGTGCCGGATCACCTGCAAAACATGTTTTCGGCGATGATGGAGCGATACTTGGAAGAGCAACGTCGGCTGAGCGCCAGCCGCGGCAGCCCGAAGTCACCGGACCAGCCGGCTCGTCGTGGAACTCAGGCCTCCGAGCCAGTCCAGTACTATGCGAAGGAGCCGAGTGACGAAGACATGGAGTCGGTGCAGTCCAAGCAGAGTGAACCCCAGGCCGCCCCGCCGAGCCGCCAGACAGGTCGCCGGACCGGACGTCGGCCAACGAATAGGAAGCTGTCTCTCAGCGACGTGGATATGGAATCCGTCAAGTCGACCAAGTACCATTACGATCCGGATGACCTGGATCTGGGGATGGCCCGCCGAGCCCACATGGCCTCGGCCAAGCGTTTGACGCGGATTCGGGAGCGATCACGAGGGTGCGAATGTCGGCCACGTCCGAGCTGAAAGACTTCACCGGACGCGACACGGACGAGGACCAAGCCCGAGGATGGCTGAGCAAGACGAAGTCGGCATTTCTCAGAGACCGGACGTCGGACTATGAGAAATGCCTGATCTTTGGGGATTTGATGAAAGGCCCAGCGAAAAACTGGATCCAACAGCTCAGCCGGGAAATCCAAGGAAAATGGAGGGGATTGGCCGGCGCGTTCGAAGAACAATACTGTGGATCTGGAACATCGGCGGCGCGTCAATATTTCCACACCAAGAAGCGGGCGGATGAGACCCCCCTGGAGTATCTCCATCGCTTAAATGTCGCTGGCATAAGGGCGGATATCCCAGTTAAAGAAGATGCCAGCCGGTCGGAAGCCGCTCGGGAACATGTGGAGCATTTCATCAGCACGTTGGACGATCGGGAGCTGGCAGACCAGCTGGCGTTACTGCGATTGAAGAACACCACGGAGCTGGAATTGACGTTGCGCACCTACCTAAGAGCGAAGAAGCGAGGCCCCAAGGCGGCAGTTGGAACCGGCCGTTTCAAGTCCCGATTTAACGCGGATCAAGGAGGCCGGCCGCCATCTACCAGAACGGCCCGAGCCGTCCGCATGGTCGCCCGAGAATCAGACGCGACCAGCTCGGAAGAGGAGTATCAGCGATCCGGGGGCGAGTCTGAGGAGGAACAGTATCGGTACCTTTTCTCGGCAGAAGCCAGTCAGCCGTCCAGGCTGCCAGCCGGGTCCGGTCAGCCGAAGGGTTTTCCGGATCGAACTGACCAGGATTACCCCAGGCGCAAATGCACCCACTGTGGGTCCATCAAGCATGACGACCGGAGCTGCTGGAAGCGGCTGACGTGCAAGAAGTGCGAGAGGAAGGGACATCCGGCGGAACACTGCCTGTTTACGTGTAAGACTTGCGGGGAGGTGCACGAGGCGGGACTGTGCCCAATTGAAGAATTCTACAACCAGATGAAGAAGTGGTACGACCCGACCAAGCACGCTGAAATGCTGCCGCCCGGAGTGGAAAAGATGTTAAACTAGATCGCTCGCCAGGTTGGAATCTGGTTCGAGCCGAGCGATCTAGTGTTAGTATCTATGCATATGTCGGTAAAGAGGATAATCAAGAAGCAAAACAAAGCATAACCGACAATACATGTAAGTTTGACGATTACGTCATCCGGTCCCCGGCCAGCACGGCTGACCCCTTCCTGGTGAGCAGTATACGGACGGATGAGTATTCCCGGTCTGAACTGCGTATGGAATTGAACCTGTTACCGGGCGAGTCGCGAGGTTATTGGAAATATCATTCGCCGGATAAATGGTTCAAGCAGGCCAAGGCGGATGGAAAAATCAATAACCAGAAGGCTACCATGCTGTTCGACTCTGGCGCGGAAGTGTCTATCGTAGACACCACCTTTGCTCGTAAGGTGGGGTGTGAGATAGACGAGACGAAGCGGCAGGAATGTATCGGCATTGGAGAAAGTTCATACATGACCCAAGGAAGGACAAGAGTCAAGATTACGCTAGCTGGGTCTTTGGTATATTACTTTACCGCCTGGGTAGGCAAGCTGGCCGGGCAGGATGCAATTCTGGGCATGGACTTTATGGTCCCGGCCGGCATACGGCTGGACTTATCGCATGGAACATTGACGTTGCCGGACGAGGTACAGATCCAGCTGGCCGGCCGGCGGCCCTTATATGGCGCCCACGTCCAGTTCCTCAAGCTAGGTCAGTTTGTAACGGTGCCAGTTGGAAAAGCGGTGGAAGTAATGTTACGACCACACGACAGGCGGAGTAAGTTATGGCTGACAAGGGGCGAGTGCTGGGTACCCTCGTTTATTAAAGGGGGTGGTCATCTCAACTCTATAAGCGTGACCAACATCTCTGAAAGGCCCCTCACCTTGCATGAAGACGTGATTATTGGAATGTGGCTGGCCGAGGACAAGGTGCCCCGCCGGCCGGGCTATGTCACTATTGGCTCAAGACGCTACATCGAGTGGCAAAACCTGGCTTTTCAGGCAACCACCGATCTGGTCAGCGAAGAGGAAGAATTAGAAGAGGACCAGACGCCGATGGTGGCTAAACCCGAGTACCGGACCCCTTCTAAAATATTGACGCGGAGCCGGCCGTCGCCGGATCCGGCTGAACATATTGGCCGAGACTATGCCCCGATCGCGGAACTGGTTTTGCCCACCCAGAGGAAGACGGACGAACGACAGAATCGGGAGAAAGGACAAAGCAGAGTTACATATGAGGACAACCCCGATGGCGGATGGTGTGATGACCAAGGTGAAGGCGGATCGACCCAGCCGGCCGAGCAAAATTCGGAAATAGCCGAAGGCGGATCCACCCCGGCCGATCAAGATCCCGAAGTAGTCGAAGCAGACCAAGTCTGCATTCATGAAGGGGGCGAGCTATATGTTGAAGGCATGGAGGATCAGATGGCGGTGCTACCTGAGGTAACCCCCTGTCCCCCAGCAGTCACTATTGACGATCTACAAGTGGGAGACCCGGATGTGAACACCCCGGAAGAGATCGGCAGATTGAAGGATATTATATGGAAAAGACGACATCTGCTGATCGGACCAGGAAACGCACTCCCTCCGGCCGCCCATGGGGCGGTATATGACATTAATGTGGGAGGCGCCAAGCCGGTTGCACAAAGATGCCGAAGAGTCGCCCCCCAATATCGGGAAAAGCTGTCAGAGCTGATCAAGGGTTTGCTGGCCACCAAGATAATTCAGCCATCCACCTCGCCCTGGGCTTCGCCCATTGTAATTATTATCAAGAAGAATGGGGTGGATATAAGGTTATGTATTGACTACCGGCTGGTGAACCGGCTGACTAAGCTGATGGTTTACCCGATGCCGTTGATAAACGACCTGCTGGAGGACTTGGATAAAGTTTTGTGGTATTGCTCATTGGACATGGCCAGCGGATTCTGGGTGGTCTCTATGACCGATCGTGCACGGGAGATCTCTGCATTCGTGACGCCCTTCGGGTTGTTCGAGTGGAACCGGATGCCGTTCGGTCTGAAGAATGCCCCGCAGATTTATCAACGGCTGATAGATAACGCGCTGTACGGACACTTCAAGATCAAGGCGGATCAAGATCCGGCTCTGGTCGGAGATGTGTTCACCGAAGGTGACCCGGACCCCGACCCAAAACCTTCAGTATTGGGGCGGCGGTCTTACATTGATGACATTCTCGTTACGGCAACTACCTGGAATTTACTGTGTGACAAAGTGGAGAAGTTGATGATTACGTGTGAAAAGTGGAATCTTTCGATTAGTGTGGTTAAGAGTTTCTGGGGAAAGACTAAGGTGACCTATTCGGGTCATCAAGTTTCGATTGCCGGATTGGAGGCTAATCCGAAGGATTTGGAGTCCTTGAGTAATCTGCCTTTCCCGCGATCCCTAAAGGCTATGCAATCCTTTTGGGCAGCCTGAATTATTACAGTCGGTTCATCGAGGATTTTGCAGTCTATGCGGCGGTTTTGTATGAATTACGGGAGGTGGATTACCATAAGCTGAGAGAGCAGGATAGGCAAGCGGAGACGCGAGCCGGGCCGGCAATATCAGCCAATGGGATGCCGCCCTTGTCAGCTATTTCGGCCAATGAGAAGGCGCCCTTTTTGCCCCGACAGGCGGCCGGCCCGGACGACCACATGACCCGAGCAATGGTGGCCTTTGGTATGTTAAAGGCGAAGATGGCAACTACACCGATCCTGAAACATTTCGATGTGAATAAGATTCCAGTGGTCATCATCTACGATAACAAATGGGCCATCTCGGCCGCCCTCGTTCAAGATCATGACGGAGTGTACTGTCCCGTGACATTCACCAGCCGGACCCTGAAGGCTAATGAAGTCAACTACGGATTGGTGGATAAAGAAGTTTTGGCTTTATTGCGGATCTTGGATGTGTGTTATACTATGTTAGTGTCTCGGCCTATCAAAGTACTATCAAGACGGTCGACCCTATCATGGCTCCTGACGGCAAATGGAATTGACGGCCGGCTGGGTAGATGGGCGGCTCTGCTGTCTCAGTGGTCCCTCGAAGTGATTAAGTGTACTAAGGGAGAAGAGGAAATACTGGGCACGCTGGCGGCCAGCATTACCCCAAGGGCAGAAATGGAGGAAGCACTGATAGCGATCGCGCCTCGGAAGCAGCCTCGACAAACCATCGTATTACCGCCGCCAACAGTGGGACCCACGGAGGAATTAATGGTTTTGAGTTTTGACGGGTCGGCGAGTGTAAAGAAGGGGGTCGGGGCCTATAGCGCTATTGTGTGGAAGTTGCCCGAATGGAAAGTGGTCGCGGCCGCCTCGGATTTCACGCCTGGCATAACGGTGAACGAAGCGGAGTACAGAGGGCTTTTACTTTGCCTAGATCTGTTGGCTGGCCGGACACAGGGGCGGATCATCATATGTGGTGATTCCAATCTGGTGATCCGGCAAATCACAGGAGAGATAGATTGCAAGGCGCCCCGGCTGAGATTGTTGAATGATCGGGTTATGTCCGCCTTGCGGAGATGGCCGGAGCACGAATTGCCACACGTCAAACGAGAGTGGAACAACAGCGCAGACCATCTGGCCACCTTGGCCATGCGAGATCAGATCGGTCTCACCGTTTCAGATCCAGGATGGTTGGACGGATTGGCGGAGATGAACAAGCTACCGGAGATAATCAAACCGGCCGCTAGATACGAGAACCACTCGCCCGGATCCAGCCGTCCCGTAGAAGAGGAATATGGCGACCGTGACTGGGAACAGGACGTTCACACCCGACCGGACCAAGAGATGCCCTGCGGCAATAAAAGGTCCCTCTAGGCGGACCCCCAAGCCGGCTGGACGAGACTAACCACGGTTAGTAGTCAAAAGTAAATGCTTGGAGTGGGAACGAAAGAAGCACGGATGGATATATTGAAAGAGAAACGAAAGAAATAAAAGAATTAAAGTAAGCCCGATTGCTCATCCCTGCGGACGACTGTACTTGCCGGGGAGCCGAGTCACTCGAAGTCCAGGGTGGTCGGAGGGCCGTTTGCGGTACTGATTGCGCCAAGGATCTTGCTGGTCAATGGCCTCCAGAAAGGGAGGTAGTCTGATCCCGCGCACCCAGGCCGGGGAACCACGTCCCGCCCTCCGCTGAATCTCCGCACCTACGGTTCGGTAGATGGAGCATAAACGGGAAGAGAAACAGGTCCAAATCACAATTACCATCCCGGATACCCTCCATGATAAACGTACATAAACGGACCCACGCCTCGGAAGCTCGCCCCCGACGATTCTTCCGGGCAAGGAAATACGTGCGGAGAGATTCGTCCACTCGCTTGTCCTCTGCAGAGATGTACAGGAAGTGGGTAGACTCCCAGATGGCCCAAGCATGAGCCACAGCGAAATCCTGAAATCTCGCCTTGAATTCCGTAAACCATGGGCTGGACGGAAGTCCCATATCTGGCATCTTAGTGTTCAGGATTTTCCAAGGTTTGGTCTTCATGAGTGCGTCGATGGCGCCCGACCCCATCAGGTCGGGGCGCCAAGTCGCTAATGAAGGCGTCTTGCGGGATCGAGGGAACAACCAGAGAGGCGGACGGGATAGGGAGTGAGCGAGCTGAGAACTGGAGATATCAGCGAGACTTACATTTCTCAGCTGCTCGACCTGCCAAGGTAGGATGACGGACCGATCCGCCCCACTGGGGAAGCGCCCGCCCGGTAACCACAGAAGCGGAAGTTTAGGAAAAGAGGGCGCAGGGGGTAGAGTGCTCCTCCGGATCTTGGGTTTGGCCGCCGGCCAGTGGGGTCGACGTTTGGGACGTGGCCCGGCCGGAGCTGATCGCCGGGTTTTGGCCGGAGTCTGGGAGAGAGGTGCTTCTGGATCACTCAGGTCGGGAGGAGACAACCACTGATCAGGGATGTCCTCGTCGTTGTCTTCCAATTTCTCCTCGGCCACGCCGTTGGAACTCGAGGTACGGGCGACCTGAGCGGCCGGGATGTCGACAGTGCCGGGGAGATCAGACGGCTCATGTTCCCCGGAGCCAAAACCTGCCGGCGGCGGAGTCTGCAGATCGATAATCTGATCGGGTTCCATTTGACCTGTCGTTCGCCCACCGGAACTGGAGGGACGGCGACGGGTATCCGCGCGAGAGCGAGATAACGCGACACATACTTGCTGGTCATCGTAATCCTCGTCTTCTTCGTCATCATCATAGATGCACGAAGGGGAGGACGGTCCCAAGTCCGAGGAAGAATCAGACGGAGGGCTGATCCGGGTGCCGGATGGCGACGCGACCGCTGACCCGGATGGCGACGCGACTGCTGACCCGGATGGCGACGCGGCCGCTGACCCGGATGGCGACGCGGCCGGACCGGATTCCGAGTCCTCGTCGGAGCTAGAGGATGAACCAGGGGTGAGACCAGTTCTACCTGGTGAGAGAGGGGGAGATGCAGCAGCGGACCGCCTCGCAAACAAGCTGTCATCGCTTTCCGACCCGAGTTCTTCCTCGTTGTCCAACTTGCCCGGAGGGCATTGGCGCGAGGGGGAGGATTCGCTCTTCTTCCTCCGTTTGGGCGGGTCAGCGCCGGCTAAGGACGGGCTAGAGCTGGCCGGACGTTTTCGGCCCCCCAATCCTACCGAGGCGGACGAGGAGTCTGAACCGGCTAGGGGCGATTTGGGGCCGGCAGGAAGTTTCACAGGTTCTGACTCTGCTTCAGCGGGCAACTGGGATAATTTCGGCGGAGAAGTTTTCCACTGATCCACCATCCTCAAGACAGACAAGACGGATTCCCGTACATTAGGGGAGCTTGTAAAAGAGGAGCGGCCTGGTTTCGAGTCGTTTCGAGCTGGTCTTATAGTTCACACAACAAGGACCTAAAACGATCCTCTTTATCCAGCATGGTAGTGCAAACACGGTCCGCCCGAGCCAGTAGGGCATGGGCATCGAAATTTTCTCGACGGGCCTGGTAGAGCTCAGACCGCAACTCCTGTTGTCGGGAAGTAGTCTCCTGCAGCTGCTGCTCCAGATTCGAGATTTGGCGGAGGGCCTGAACGTGGGAGTCGCGCGGGTGGTTTCGGTTGTCCCGCACTTTATCTAAGTCGTGGGACACCTGGCGGAGTCGGGCACGAAGGTGCGAAAGTTCTCGGGACATGTCAGGGATCTTAGCGGACTGCTGCTTCAGCTGTTCCAGCTGTTGGACTGTGGAGCGACAAGGACATGGAGACTGTAAGCGACTGGGTTACAACACAAGGGGAGAAGAGGCACTTACACTGAAGCTTTGATCTGTGAACCAATTCCTGATTGGCGGTCCGGAGGGGCTCAACGACGTCTTCCAGCATGCGGAGACGCTTTCGCTCTTCCGTCAGGATGGCGACTTGACTCTCGAGATCGGTCACCTGTTTCTGAAGGTCAATTGTGCCCGGAGAAGGACTCCGAACGGCAGCTTCATCGGCCCGGCGGTTGGCAGCGGCGAGCTGTCGGACCAAGTCGGCCTGGATGTGCTCCAAGCTATCCACTTGGGCGGTCAACGTCTCCAGCCTTTTCTCCATCCCCGCCGCTTCGGAGATGGAGGCGGATGGCGCGGCGGCTCGTTATAGGGCGTCCGTAAGCTGACCGACAATTGCCCTGAGGCGGGTTACTTCGTCCTCTGCGTGTTGACGACTGAGTTTCAGCTCAGCGATCCGGGGGTCCACGCGGTCCAGCATCGCACAAAAGGTTTTGAATCTCTGCGACAGAACGTCATAGTCAGCCCGACAGGATTGAAGCTCCGCCCGAAGGGAAGAGACGGCAGCCTTCAATCCGTCCCGGTCGCCGCAAGCCTGGTCGTGAACGCGGAGCGCAGTCTCAGCGTCGGCGGTCGATAGCACCAGATCAGGAGTACGGGACGATTTCGGCGGTTTTGCGACTTCCACCCCGCTGGCGGGCGAGTCGTCGTCCACGAGAACGAGACGACAAACGTTGTCCTTGTCGATTTGCAAAACTGGAAATAAATCAAGATAAAGTCAACATCTGTGGACGTGCTTGCTAGCCGGTGAGGAGACCGACCGGGTTCACGAAAATCATTATAAATTAGTGGGACGACGTACCAAAGCGAGGCATGGATGAGCAGTATCAGATCAATTGGGTTCGGGTGAGATCGTGCCTCAACCGTTGTGCGGCCGTGACGCGACTCAGGGGCGGCTGTGGTAAAGTGACTTATGAATTAATGTGAAGTACTTTCCAGAGGGCGCATTCTGATTGGCAGAAATACGGACCAAGGGCGTGGGCGCCGGATAGCCGCCGCCGAGCATACCTACAAGCGGCCGGACGGCGCCAGGTTGAACTCGGCCGGACGAACGTGATAGAATGTATGGACAGTTGGGCTAGCGTGCTAAGCGGACGGGACGACCGCGGACTTTGGACGGCCGAGGGGCGGATTGGTGGCGGGTTGTTTGGAAGGTATAAGTGAAAGGAGCCTGAAGGAAGATGAGTGTTCTAGTGGATGAAGGAGGCACCCGGATCGGAGAAGATGCCAAGGAATTGCTAGCGCCCACAGCTAAGTAGGCTCGGATGGATGGCTATCCGGCCGAGCCGTCCGGGTACAATGTACCATCCGGACTGGTACCAGCTGGGTTCGGTGTACCAGCCAGGCAGGTACACAAAAATCGGAGTTAACCGGGCTACTTCGGGTAAGGCACACGACTGGTCAGCCGGGCTATTTGGGGTAGGTCACACAAAAGGGAGTATTGGATATAGGGATAAATCAGTATACGTTTCGCTTTCTTAGACACAAGTCGCTTTTATTGGTTCACAGCGGAGGGCTAACAAGGTCCTCTCTTGCTGTTATCGGTTTGCCCGGGGAAGGTTAAGTTAACCCACCGGAAGCCCCCTGACCGGGAGTCGCGGCGTCTTCGTATACTCACCTCAAGTCGCCCGTGTTTTGAACACGGTATTAAGTATTGGGAAGTGGTGGCATTTTGGCCTTCTATGGAAGAGTGTGGAGTTATATCTACTTTACATACACATTTGGATTCACCCTTCATTGTTATTGGTTTAGCTGGCCGATTGATTATTCTCGGTCCAGCCGGCACTATACAAAGTTCAAGTAT
The DNA here is from genome assembly GCA_001887855.2 of Sclerospora graminicola. Classification (NCBI taxonomy): domain Eukaryota; phylum Oomycota; class Peronosporomycetes; order Peronosporales; family Peronosporaceae; genus Sclerospora; species Sclerospora graminicola. The sequence goes on from MIQA02018971.1 coordinate 11,632, forward strand.
ATTGCCCGACGAGCTCCCCAGTGACGATTCCCGCCCAGGAGCTACCCCTAGTCCTAACCCTCATCTCCCTATTCGACGGATTTACACTTTTCGCCCTAGGGTCCACCAGGAGA
>MIQA02018973.1:0-10459 GCA_001887855.2 Sclerospora graminicola
CGGATCGGGACCAAGTCGCGATCGGGCCCCCCTACCCCTAAAGAGACCGGATTGGCAGGAATCGGGTTATCCGACCCACAAAGATAGGCCGCGTTTCGAAGAGGAAGAAGAAAAGCAGGAGGGCCTATCGACGGATATAGACTTGGAGCGTGCTTTCCATCTTCACGAGTTGGGGCAGTTCTTGCGGACGGATAAGGTGCTGAAAATAACACGACCGAAAATCATAGGCGGATTGAAAGGTCCCGTCTCTCCCCCAACTCTCTCAGACGGCCACGTGTCCCTTATTAGAGGACTATTCGATCAACTCAAACAAGCCGGCATTAACACCGGCGTGTTTGATCCGAACGAACTGTTTGATCTGAAGGTGGACAAGTTGAAGGAGGCATCCAGCGCACTGCACGACCGCTTGGTACCGCTAGTGGGCTGTTCGCCGCCGTCGAAGAAGATGACAGCTACGACTGGAGTGGCGCCGTCCACACCGCCGGCAACAAGCAGACCGGCCGGGATACACTCAGGTTCTTCGCAGTACGAGTCTGCCCCTTCGGAAGCGGACTCTTCTGATTCATCGGTGGGTATCACCCGCATGACGCTTGGCCCAAGAGGAGCAGCGCGTGTGGCGACGGCCATGAGGCTTGGAGGACGTGAGGATCCGGGTACGCCCGAGCGGAAGAACGCCAGCCAGTACAGTGTACAGGCCTGGCGGACGGCGACGGCGGATCCAGAACCGAAGGAGGAAGACGAAGACGCGGATGGGCGGATCAAAAAGGAATGTCGATCTGGCAGCCCGGCCGCCCCTCAAGTCGCCCCTCAATCCGCCCCCCAGGAGAGCCTTCAGGTGCCGGATCACCTGCAAAACATGTTTTCGGCGATGATGGAGCGATACTTGGAAGAGCAACGTCGGCTGAGCGCCAGCCGCGGCAGTCCGAAGTCACCGGACCAGCCGGCTCGTCGTGGAACTCAGGCCTCCGAGCCAGTCCAGTACTATGCGAGGGAGCCGAGTGACGAAGACATGGAGTCGGTGCAGTCCAAGCAGAGTGAACCCCATGCCGCCCCGCCGAGCCGCCAGACAGGTCGCCGGACCGGACGTCGGCCAACGAATAGGAAGCTGTCTCTCAGCGACGTGGATATGGAATCCGTCAAGTCGGCCAAGTACCATTACGATCCGGATGACCTGGATCTGGGGATGGCCCGCCGAGCCCATATGGCCTCGGCCCAAGCGTTTGACGCGGATTCGGGAGCGATCACGAGGGTGCGAATGTCGGCCACGTCCGAGCTGAAAGACTTCACCGGACGCGACACGGACGAGGACCAAGCCCGAGGATGGCTGAGCAAGACGAAGTCGGCTTTTCTCAGAGACCGGACGTCGGACTATGAGAAATGCCTGATCTTTGGGGATTTGATGAAAGGTCCAGCGAAAAACTGGATCCAACAGCTCAGCCGGGAAATCCGAGGAAACTGGAGGGGATTGGCCGGTGCGTTCGAGGAACAATACTGTGGATCTGGAACATCGGCGGCGCGTCAATATTTCCACACCAAGAAGCGGGCGGATGAGACCCCCCTGGAGTATCTCCATCGCTTAAATGTCGCTGGCATAAGGGCGGATATCCCGGTTAAAGAAGATGCCAGCCGGTCGGAAGCCGCTCGTGAACATGTGGAGCATTTCATCAGCACGTTGGACGATCGGGAGCTGGCAGACCAGCTGGCGTTACTGCGATTGAAGAACACCACGGAGCTGGATTTGACGTTGCGCACCTACCTAAGAGCGAAGAAGCGAGGCCCTAAGGCGGCAGTTGGAACCGGCCGTTTCAAGTCCCGATTTAACGCGGATCAAGGAGGCCGGCCGCCATCTACCAGGACGGCCCGAGCCGTCCGCATGGTCGCCCGAGAGTCAGACGCGACCAGCTCGGAAGAGGAGTATCAGCGATCCGGGGGCGAGTCTGAGGAGGAACAGTATCGGTACCTTTTCTCGGCAGAAGCCAGTCAGCCGTCCAGGCTGCCAGCCGGATCCGGTCAGCCGAAGGGTTTTCCGGCTCGAACTGACCAGGATTACCCCAGGCGCAAGTGCACCCACTGTGGGTCCATCAAGCATGACGACCGGAGCTGCTGGAAGCGGCTGACGTGCAAGAAGTGCGAGAGGAAGGGACATCCGGCGGAACACTGCCTGTTTACGTGTAAGACTTGCGGGGAGGTGCACGAGGCGGGACTGTGCCCAATTGAAGAATTCTACAACCAGATGAAGAAGTGGTACGTCCCGACCAAGCATGCTGGAATGCTGCCGCCCGGAGTGGAAAAGATGTTAAACTAGATCGCTCGCCAGGTTGGAATCTGGTTCGAGCCGAGCGGTCTAGTGTTAGTATCTATGCATATGTCGGTAAGGAGGATAATCAAGAAGCAAAGCAAAGGATAACCGACAATACATGTAAGTTTGACGATTACGTCATCCGGTCTCCGGCCGGCACGGCTGACCCCTTCCTGGTGAGCAGTATACGGACGGATGAGTATTCCCGGTCTGAAGTGCGTATGGAATTGAACCTGTTACCTGGCGAGTCGCGAGGTTATTGGAAATATCATTCGCCGGATAAATGGTTCAAGCAGGCCAAGGCGGATGGAAAAATCAATAACCAGAAAGCTACCATGCTGTTCGACTCTGGCGCGGAAGTGTCTATCGTGGACACCACCTTTGCTCGTAAGGTGGGGTGTGAGATAGACGAGACGAAGCGGCAGGAATGTATCGGCATTGGAGAAAGTTCATACATGACCCAAGGAAGGACAAGAGTTAAGATTACGTTAGCTGGGTCTTTGGTATATTACTTTACCGCCTGGGTAGGCAAGCTGGCCGGGCAGGATGCAATTCTGGGCATGGACTTTATGGCCCCGGCCGGCATACGGCTGGACTTATCGCATGGAACATTGACGTTGCCGGACGAGGTACAGATCCAGCTGGCCGGCCGGCGGCCCTTATATGGCGCCCACGTCCAGTTCCTCAAGTTAGGTCAGTTTGTAACGGTGCCAGTGGGAAAAGCGGTGGAAGTAATGTTACGACCACACGACAGGCGGAGTAAGTTATGGCTGACAAGGGGCGAATGCTGGGTACCATCGTTTGTTAAAGGGGGTGGTCATCTCAACTCTATAAGCGTGACCAACATCTCTGAAAAACCCCTCACCTTGCATGAAGACGTGATTATTGGAATGTGGCTGGCCGAGGACAAGGTGCCCCGCCGGCCGGGCTATGTCACTACTGGCTCAAGACGCTATATCGAGTGGCAAAACCTGGCTTTTCAGGCAACCACCGATCTGGTCAGCGAAGAGGAAGAATTAGAAGAGGACCAGACGCCGATGGTGGATAAACCCGAATACCGGACCCCTTCTAAAATATTGACGCGGAGCCGGCCGTCGCCGGATCCGGCTGAACGTATTGGCCGAGACTATGCCCCGATCGCGGAACTGGTTTTGCCCACCCAGAGGAAGACGGACGAACGACAGAATCAGGAGAAAGGACAAAGCAGAGTTACATATGAGGACAACCCCGATGACGGACGGTGTGACGACCAAGGTCAAGGCGGATCGACCCAGCCGGCCGATCGAAATTCGGAAATAGCCGAAGACGGATCGACCCCGGCCGATCAAGATCCCGAAGTAGCCGAAGCTGACCAAGTCTGCATTCATGAAGGGGGCGAGCTATATGTTGAAGGCATGGAGGATCAGATGGCGGTGCTACCTGAGGTAACCCCCTGCCCCCCAGCGGTCACTATTGACGATCTACAAGTGGGAGACCCGGATGTGAACACCCCGGAAGAGATCGGCAGATTGAAGGATATTATATGGAAAAGACGACATCTGCTGATCGGACCAGGAAACGCACTCCCTCCGGCCGCCCATGGGGCGGTATGCGACATTGATGTGGGAGGCGCCAAGCCGGTCGCACAAAGATGCCGAAGAGTCGCCCCCCAGTATCGGGAAAAGCTGTCAGAGCTTATCAAGGGTTTGCTGGCCACCAAGATAATTCAGCCATCCACCTCGCCCTGGGCTTAGCCCATTGTAATTATTATCAAGAAGAATGGGGTGGATATAAGGTTGTGTATTGACTACCGGCTGGTGAACCGGCTGACTAAACTGATGGTTTACCCGATGCCGTTGATAAACGACCTGCTGGAGGACTTGGATAAAGTTTTGTGGTATTGCTCAGTGGACATGGCCAGCGGATTCTGGGTGGTCTCTATGACCGATCGTGCACGGGAGATCTCTGCATTCGTGACGCCCTTCGGGTTGTTCGAGTGGAACCGGATGCCGTTCGGTCTGAAGAATGCCCCGCAGATTTATCAACGGCTGATAGATAACGCGCTGTACGGACACTTCAAGATCAAGGCGGATCAAGATCCGGCTCTGGTCGGAGATGTGTTCACCGAAGGTGACCCGGACCCCGACCCAAAACCTTCAGTTTTGGGGCGGCGGTCTTACATTGATGACATTCTCGTTACGGCAACTACCTGGGATTTACTGTGTGACAAAGTGGAGAAGTTGATGATTACGTGTGAAAAGTGGAATCTTTCGATTAGTGTGGTTAAGAGTTTCTGGGGAAAGACTAAGGTGACCTATTTGGGTCATCAAGTTTCGATTGCCGGATTGGAGGCTAATCCGAAGGATTTGGAGTCCTTAAGTAATCTGCCTTTCCCGCGATCCCTAAAGGCTATGCAATCCTTTTTGGGCAGCCTGAATTATTACAGTCGGTTCATCGAAGATTTCGCAGTCTATGCGGCGGTTTTGTATGAATTACGGGAGGTGGATTACCATAAGCTGAGAGAGCAGGATAGGCAAGCGGAGACGCAAGCCGGGCCGGAAATATCAGCCAATGAGATGCCGCCCTTGTCAGCGATTTCGGCCAATGAGAAGGCGCCCTTTATTGCCCCGACAGGCGGCCGGCCGCCGGACCCCTGCGCGGCCGACCCGGACGACCACATGACTCGAGCAATGGTGGCCTTTGGTATACTAAAGGCGAAGATGGCAACTACACCGGTCCTGAAACATTTCGATGTGAATAAAACCCCAGTGGTCATCATCTACGATAACAAATGGGCTATCTCGGCCGCCCTCGTTCAAGATCATGACGGAGTGTACTGTCCCGTGACATTCACCAGCCGGACCCTGAAGGCTAATGAAGTTAATTACGGATTGGTGGATAAAGAAGTTTTGGCTTTATTGCGGATCTTGGATGTGTGTTATACTATGTTAGTGTCTCGGCCTATCAAGGTACTATCAAGACGGTCGACCCTATCGTGGCTCCTGACGGCAAATGGAATTGACGGCCGGCTGGGTAGATGGGCGGCTTTGCTGTCTCAGTTGTCCCTCGAAGTGATTAAGTGTACTAAGGGAGAAGAGGAAATACTGGGCACGCTGGCGGCCAGCATTACTCCAAGGGCAGAAATGGAGGAAGCACTGATAGCGATCGCGCCTCGGAAGCAGCCTCGACAAACCATCGTATTACCGCCGCCAACAGTGGGACCCACGGAGGAACTAATGGTTTTGAGTTTTGACGGGTCGGCGAGTGTAAAGAAGGGGGTCGGGGCCTATAGTGCTATTGTGTGGAAGTTGCCCGAATGGAAAGTGGTCGCGGCCGCCTCGGATTTCACGCCTGGCATAACGGTGAACGAAGCGGAGTACAGGGGGCTTTTACTTTGCCTAGATCTGTTGGCTGGTCGGACGCAGGGGCGGATCATCATATGTGGTGATTCCAATCTGGTGATCCGGCAAATCACAGGAGAGATAGATTGCAAGGCGCCCCGGCTGAGATTGTTGAATGATCGGGTTATGTCCGCCTTGCGGAGATGGCCGGAGCACGAATTGCCACATGTCAAGCGAGAGTGGAATAACAGCGCAGACCATCTGGCCACCTTGGCCATGCGAGATCAGATCGGTCTCACCGTTTCAGATCCAGGGTTGTTGGACGGATTGGCGGAGATGAACAGGCTACCGGAGATAATTAAACCGGCCGCTAGATACGAGAACCACTCGCCCGGATCCAGCCGTCCCGTAGATGAGGAATATGGCGACCGTGACTGGGAACAGGACGTTCACACCCGATCGGACCAAGAGATGCCCTGCGGCAATAAAAGGTCCCTCTAGGCGGACCCCCAAGCGCGCTGAACGAGACTAACCACGGTTAGTAGTCAACCGTAAATGTTTGGAGTGGGAACGAAAGAGGCACGGATGGATATATTGAAAGAGAAACGAGGGAAATAAAAGAATTAAAGTAAGCCCGATTGCTCATCCCTGTGGATGACTGTACTTGCCGTGGAGCCGAGTCACTCGAAGTCCAGGGTGGTCGGAGGGCCGTTTGCGGTACTGATTGCGCCAAGGATCTTGCTGGTCAATGGCCTCCAGAGATTCGGAAAGGGAGGTAGTCTGATCCCGCGCACCCAGGCCTGGGTACCACGTCCCTCCTTCCGCTGCATTTCCGCACCTACGGTTCAGTAGATGGAGCATGAACGGGAAGAGAAACAGGTCCAAGTCACAGTTACCATCCCGGATACCCTCCATGATAAACGTACATAAACGGACCCACGCCTCGGAAGCTCGCCCCCGACGATTCTTCCGGGCAGAGGAATACGTGCGGAGAGATTCGTCCACTCGCTTGTCCTCTGCAGAAATGTACAGAAAGTGGGTAGACTCCCAGATGGCCCAAGCATGAGCCACAGCGAAATCCTGAAATCTCGCCTTGAATTCCGTAAACCATGGGCTGGACGGAAGTCCCATATCTGGCATCTTAGTGTTCAGGATTTTCCAAGGTTTGGTCTTCATGAGTGCGTCGATGGCGCCCGACCCCATCAGGTCGGGGCGCCAAGTCGTTAATGAAGGCGTCTTGCGGGATCGAGGGAACAACCAGAGAGGTGGACGGGATAGGGAGTGAGCGAGCTGAGAACTGGAGATATCAGCGAGACTTATATTTCTCAGCTGCTCGACTGGCCAAGGTAGGATGGCGGACCGATCCGCCCCACTGGGGAAGCGCCCGCCCGGTAACCACAGAAGCGGAAGTCTAGGAAAAGAGGGCGCAGGGGGTAGAGTGCTCTTCCGAATCTTGGGTTTGGCTGCCGGCTGGTGTGGTCGACGTTTGGGACGGGGCCCGACCGGAGCGGATCGCCGGGTTTTGGCCGGAGTCTGGGAGAGAGGTGCTTCTGGATCACTCAGGTTGGGAGGAGTCAACCACTGATCAGGGATATCCTCGTCGTTGTCTTCCGACTTCTCCTCGGCCACTCCGTTGGAACTCGAGATACGGGTGACCTGAGCGGCCGGGGTGTCGACAGTGCCGGGAGGCAAGGATGGCTCAGACGGCTCATGTTCCCAGGAGCCAAACCCTGCCGGCGGCGGAGTCTGCAGATCGATAATCTCATCGGATTCCATTTGACCCGTCGTTCGCCCACCGGAACTGGAAAAGCGGCGACGGTTATCCGCGAGAGAGCGGGATAACGCAACACGTACTTGCTGGTCATCGTAATCCTCGTCTTCTTCGTCATCATCATAGATGCACGAAGGGGAGGACGACCCCGAGTCCGAGGAAGAATCAGACGGAGGGCTGATCCGGGTGCCGGATGGCGAAGCGGCTGCCGAGCCGGATGGCGACGCGGCCGCTGACCCGGATGGCGACGCGGCCGCTGACCCGGATGGCGACGCGGCCGCTGACCCGGATGGCGACGCGACCGCTAACCCGGATGGCGACGCGACCGCTGATCCGGATGGCGACGCGGCCGCTGACCCGGATGGCGACGCGGCCGGACCCGATTCCGAGTCCTCTTCGGCGCTAGAGGATGGACTAGAGGTGAGACCAGTTCTACCTGGTGGGAGAGGGGGAAATGCAGCAGCGGACCGCCTCGCGAATAAGCTGTCATCGCTTTCCGACAGGAGTTCTCCTTCGCTGTCCAACTTGCCCGGAGGACATTGGCGCGGGGGGGGGGGTTCGGTCTTTTTCTCCGTTTGGGCGGGTCAGCACCATCCAAGGAAGGGCTAGAGCTGGCCGGACGTTTTCCGCCCCCCGATCCTACCGAGGCGGACGAGAGGTCTGAACCGGCAAGGGGCGATTTAGGGCCGGTAGGAAGTTCCTCAGGTTCTGACCCTGCTGTAGCGGGCAACTGGGATGATCTCGGCGGAGAAGCTTTTCACTGATCCACCATCCCCAAGACAGACAAGACGGATGAAGGGGAGCTTGCAAAAGAGGAGCGGCCTGGCTTCGAGTCGTTTCGAGCTGGTCTTGTAGTTCACACATCAAGGACCTAAAACGATCCTCTTTATCCAGCATATTAGTGCAAACACGGTCCGCCCGAGCCAGTATGGCATGGGCGTCGAAATTTTCTCGACGGGCCTGGTAGAGCTCAGACCGCAACTCCTGTTGCCGGGAGGTAGTTTCCTGCAGCTGCTGCTCCAGATCCGAGATTTGGCGGAGGGCCTGAACGTGGGAGTCGCGCAGGTGGTTTCGGTTGTCCCGCACTTTATCTAAGTCGTGGGACACCTGGCGGAGTCGGGCACGAAGGTGCGAAAGTTCTCGGGACATGTCAGGGATCTTAGCGGACTGCTGCTTCAGCTGTTCCAGCTGTTGGACTGTGGAGCGACAAGGACATGGAGACTGTAAGTGACTGGGTTACAACACAAGAGGAGAAGAGGCACTTACACTGAAGCTTTGATCTGTGAACCAATTCCTGATTGGCGGTCCGGAGGGGCTCAACGACGTCTTCCAGCATGCGGAGACGCTTTCGCTCTTCCGTCAGGATGGCGACTTGACTCTCGAGATCGGTCACCTGTTTCTGAAGGTCAATTGTGCCCGGAGAAGGACTCCGAACGGCAGCTTCATCGGCCCGGCGGTTGGCAGCGGCGAGCTGTCGGACCAAGTCGGCCTGGATGTGCTCCAAGCTATCCACTTGGGCGGTCAACGTCTCCAGCCTTTTCTCCATCCCCGCCGCTTCGGAGATGGAGGCGGATGGCGCGGCGGCTCGTTATAGGGCGTCCGTAAGCTGACCGACAATTGCCCTGAGGCGGGTTACTTCGTCCTCTGCGTGTTGACGACTGAGTTTCAGCTCAGCGATCCGGGGGTCCACGCGGTCCAGCATCGCACAAAAGGTTTTGAATCTCTGCGACAGAACGTCATAGTCAGCCCGACAGGATTGAAGCTCCGCCCGAAGGGAAGAGACGGCAGCCTTCAATCCGTCCCGGTCGCCGCAAGCCTGGCCGTGAACGCGGAGCGCAGTCTCAGCGTCGGCGGTCGATAGCACCAGATCAGGAGTACGGGACGATTTCGGCGGTTTTGCGACTTCCACCCCGCTGGCGGGCGAGTCGTCGTCCACGAGAACGAGACGACAAACGTTGTCCTTGTCGATTTGCAAAACTGGAAATATATCAAGATAAAGTCAACATCTGTGGACGTGCTTGCTAGCCGGTGAGGAGACCGACCGGGGTCACGAAAATCATTATAAATTAGTGGGACGACGTACCAAAGCGAGGCATGGATAAGCAGGATCAGATCAATTGTGTTCGGGTGAGATCGTGCCTCAACCGTTGTGCGGCCGTGACGCGACTCAGGGGCGGCTGTGGTAAAGTGACTTATGAATTAATGTGAAGTACTTTCCAGAGGGCGCATTCTGATTGGCAGAAATACGGACCAAGGGCGTGGGCGCCGGATAGCCGCCGCCGAGCATACCTACAAGCGGCCGGACGGCGCCAGGTTGAACTCGGCCGGACGAACGTGATAGAATGTATGGACAGTTGGGCTAGCGTGCTAAGCGGACGGGACGACCGCGGACTTTGGACGGCCGAGGGGCGGATTGGTGGCGGGTTGTTTGGAAGGTATAAGTGAAAGGAGCCTGAAGGAAGATGAGTGTTCTAGTGGATGAAGGAGGCACCCGGATCGGAGAAGATGCCAAGGAATTGCTAGCGCCCACAGCTAAGTAGGCTCGGATGGATGGCTATCCGGCCGAGCCGGCCGGGTACAATGTACCAGCCGGACTGGTACCAGCTGGGTTCGGTGTACCAGCCAGGCGGGTACACAAAAAGCGGAGTTAACCGGGCTGCTTCGGGTAAGGCACACGACTGGTCAGCCGGGCTATTTGGGGTAGGTCACACAAAAGGGAGTATTGGATATAGGATAAATCAGTATACGTTTCGCTTTCTTAGACACAAGTCGCTTTCATTGGTTCACAGCAGAGGGCTAAGAAGGTCCCCTTTTGCTGCTATTGGTTTACCCGGGGAAGGTTAATTTAACCCACCGGAAGTCCCCTGACCGGGAGTCGCGGCGTCTTCGTATACTCACCTCAAGTCGCCCGTGTTTTGAACACGGTATTAAGTATTGGGAAGTGGTGGCATTTTGGCCTTCTATGGAAGAGTGTGGAGTTATATCTACTTTACATACACATTTGGATTCACCCTTCATTGTTATTGGTTTAGCTGGCCGATTGATTATTCTCGGTCCAGCCGGCACTAT
>MIQA02018977.1:0-10226 GCA_001887855.2 Sclerospora graminicola
CAGGCCTTAAAAACGGAACGGATCTTCGCTCGCTCCTTTAGCTCAATATCAACAATCTCGGAAGGTAAGCACATCGCCGCGGAGATGGCATCATACCAAGCACGACATTCGGCTACGGACGCGCATCCTAACGCCAAGCGTCCGACATAAAGAAGCCGCTTTTCTTCTCGAGCCAAAACACGAAGCCCCTTGAGAGCAACGACATACCATGGTCGCGAGCTCGTATCTCCATCTGCTGGATAGAATACAATGCAGTTTTCGTGAAGACATACAAATAAGCGGCCGCGCAAAGTAGCATGAGGACCCGCATTTTTGGTTTCCAGACGACCAGTCTTGAGTGTTAAGCGAGACGATCGCTTTTCAAGATCGTTACCTGCTACGACGTTGTCAACGATTCGTTTCAAAATTGCATACAAATCATCACGTGCTTCTACAGTATCCAAGAAAATCGGCCACGATCGATGTCGACCATAGAAATCAATAATAATGCCATACTCCTCGCCACGAGAGCGCACATTGCTCACCGAAATATCACGTATATCGGTAAAATGAAAGGTTGTTAGAGTCTCACCTCTTCGCGAGTTTGTCAGTGTCTGCTCTGCAAAATTTAGCTCAAGGACTCGCGTTTGCAGTCGATTCCGAGAACTACACTTGCGTACACCGTACCGAACTAAGAATCCCTGAATCCCTGCTTCATGCCATAATTGCTGAAAATCGGTCGCACCGTCAAATGTGGAGCAATTGCCAGAGTTAATGGCAGCCTGAATCGCACAAACCCACTGTGTCATTTCATAGCTTGAAGCTGCTACCATGCTAAATTCACGCCGAGAAGAATCTGCTGAGGTCACAACTTTAAATTCATGTTCCTTTGCATGCTTGCCTGTGACAACGACGCAGCGAGATGTTGAGCTAAGATCGACCATTTTTGCTGGCGAATTCTCGTTGTTATCTTTTGCGTACGTCAGCAGTGGTCCTTGTGCAGCGTAAACCAGCGTTTTCGATAGTTCCGGACAACTTCGCCACGCTTTAAGATCCATCCCTGGCGAATAATATCTTCTGGTGTAGACATTCTGTGCATTGTTGATCGACGAAAAAAAGCCAGTGACTTTCCTCCACCCTCTTCATCATGAACTGTGTGTCCAAGCCGTTCAAGATAAATGTCTCGTCCAAAATGAGGATTGAAATGAGCCAGATCACTCATTGTAAACTATCGATTCATTTGCGCTTCAGCAGCCAAGCGTGATTCGACATTTAGTGATTTGGTAATATATCCAGCTAGCGACGCTTCAATGCGTTGTTCATACGTTCCCTGATCTCCATCACTCAATCTTCTCGAATGATTTCGATGCGGAAACGGATCTGAAGTGCCTTCATCTTCCGACATGGACTTGTCTGTGTCTTCATCAATACGTTGCTGACTCGACGATTGTCTAGCGAATCTACGGCCACGATTTGACTGAAACGTGGCTGGATAACGTTCTTCAATTGGACCAATTATTTCGTCATCTAATTCATCCTCCTAAATACCGTAGCCCACTAAACCCGTAAGTCGTCCATAACCCCCCGTATTATCATGATTACGTGGTACTCGAAGCGATTCACGGCGACCAAAGACCAGATCACTGCCAATCATGGAGCATTCGAGAATATTGTCTTGTGTGTAAATACTTGCACGCACAAGGTCTGCATCATCATCCGTATTAATTCGAGCATCTTTCTTGATCAAATTCTATTGGTATCATATAGATAAGTTAATTCCCAGTTATAGACATGAATACGAAAGGTAAGAGACATTTCTTTCCTTTCGCAAGAATGAGTATAACACTTACATCCAAGGACCACAGCAAGTCTGTGGTGATACTCTGCACTTTCGAATTGAACTGTAATTGGTCGGGCCGTACCACGCAATAGTGCCAGTTTTTCACAATCGTTTGGTGTATTGAGTCTGATACAAATTAACAATTCTATGATGAGCAATTTTATAATATGTTGCAGTTACTTATTTTTAGAAGAAATGACGAAATTGAATTTGTTCTTGCCGAATTTTTTGCTTTTGTTCTTGCCGTTCTTTATGGGAGACATTATCCCCACCGGAGTTTTTTTATCCTCGGGATAATATAGATTACAAATAGTGTGGACCACAATTTAATATTTGTCCCTGCTCTGTGAATCATTCTATCAGCTTCTATGCGGTGATGCAAAACATAAGGCTGCTTTTTAGCCCCCCCCCCTGCATTGATTGACTCTTCCCCAAGTACTAGTGAAGCTGATACACATATGATACATGCTCGTCAAATTTCTGTCTTTGTTTAACGGCTTCGTTTCCCACCCTTTCAGAATTCGTCGCTACCTACTGATGAGAAGATGGTAACTACATTCTTATTTAAAGGCTTCACGATGGTAAATTACCATTGGTAATAATAATAAAACTCCGGTGGCGATAATAAAAACTCCGGTGGGGATAATAAAAACTCCGGTGGGGATAATGTCTCCCTTCTTTATTTGTTCTTGCCGAAATAAGACTGGAAATGGTGTACATTTACTAATAGAGTAGTCTGGCACAGACTATTTAAGGTAGCACAGCTCAAAAACTCAGATTTTTTATCACTGCCTTTATAAGGGACACATCTTCTTATTTATAAAAAAACCCGATTGAGGGCAGTGATTACAAATTTGCCTGACGTTGCGCAAATAACAAGGGATCTGCTTTGATAGCCATTACATGCACAGCGAATGGAAATGCATGCCCAAGCTAAAGTGGAATTTACCGTGCGACTACTGGATGACGCAAGTGAATGCATCGTGCATCTTTTGGGCAGCGCGACAGAACTTGGCGCCTGGGACGTGGCGAAAGCTGTGCCAATGGAGCTCGTCGAGCAGCAGGGGGGTGAGAGCACGTGGCAAGCGACCGTTGAGTTTGCGGCAGCCACCAACACTCTTGAGTACAAATATGTGGTAAAGCATACGCAGACGCTCGAGCTGATCTCATGGGAGGGACTACCAGGCAACCGGACCCTTACAGTCGCCCAAGGCACCAACGTTGCATTGTAAGTGACTATGTCATATTTCTATGTTGTGTTGGGCAAGTGGTCACACTTTTCCCATCAATTTGGCAGACGAGCTCCTTCAATGCAGAGCTCAACGTACACAACTTCAAAAGCACCTGTCCCAGGCCCTCGCGGCGCAGAGTTAGGCAACAGTGGAAACACGAACGGGTTTCAAGAATGGCACTGCTGTCGGACAAATAAAGAGACCAATCCTTGGTGGGAAGTAGACTTAGGAAAAAACTACGCCATCTCTAGCGTTCACTTGTGGAATGCAATGACGTATCATGAGCAAGCAAAGCATCCAAGCGGTCGCCCGCCAATAACGTCGAAATCTTCGACGTCATCACCCCCGCCTCCATTGTGGATATTTATCTCGAAGGAGCCGCTAGGTCGAGAAACAACCTCATTTGACGACGCACTAGCCAAAGCCGTGACGGATCCAACCTCTGTGCGTGCTATTGAGGTGCCAAACTCATTTGATAGTCGCGTCCGATCTCTGAATTTTGCTTCACGTAAAGCCGGTAGCCAAGTCGATGATAAATCATCGATTTTGGCTGAGCCCGCACCTGTAGAGGGACGCTATATCCGATTGCAGTGCGCTGGCGCCTCCTGCGCTTTGCAGTTTGCGGAGCTTGAAGTGTTTACCCAAGATAATGTCGATGACGAGGAAGCGCAGGAGCAAAATATCTTGGGTATCAAGTGTGACGATGGATTTTATGGTGTTTCGAGGGCATTGGAAGCAGATCTACGCGAGTATATTGAAAGAGGATGGCTAGACCCTGCACTTGATGTAGCAGAGCTAAAGGTATGGATTGGTAGCTTTGATTCAACGAAACCAGCCATTCAGTGGGTGAGGAATGAAACAAAGCAAAGTCGTGTGGCAATTGAGATGCGTCATGAAAGGCAAAACCGAAACGAAAAGCAGAGCCTTCAGCCTAACAACAACTCATCAATTAGCGACAAATTGGCTTCTTCATGGGAATCGCTTCCTGTGGAGTACAAAAGTGCAGCTCTGTTAGACAAAGAGTCAACCGAGTTGCGCGAACTTTTGAAAGCACACCAGCGCAAGACTGGTACTGATATCTCAAGATACTTAAACAACGACCCCAGTGCGACATCTTCATCAGCAGTTCCAACTGGAGAATTGCCCTGGCTTTCGAAACTGGCGTTCGTTCACTCGCTTAAGGCGCCTGAAGTTAAGACTCTGTCCAAACACGTCGTTACGATTGAGTACAAAAAGGGCGAAAGCATTCTGCATTACGCTGAGCAAAAGCGCGCAATCTTCTACCTGAGATCGGGAAACGTCGATTTATTTGGACCGGAATCATCCACGGGGACAAATTTCATTGGAACACTTGAAAAGGATACTGTTTTTAACGAGATGGGGATCTTTAGTTGCTGGTCGAGACAGCCAGTCTTGTTCAAAGCACAGAACGACGTTGTGTGCGAAGTGCTCAGATTTGAGGCCCTTTTGGCAGCTCTGGGGACGAACAAGCTAGTTTCAATTCGAAACAATTACACCCGTACCAGACACAAAATGGCGTCTTCGATTGGAAAACCAAGTCTGCATTACACGGACAGTACACACGCCCAGATATTTTGTGCCAAAGTACCTGTGGCTGCTGTGGACGGAAGCGGGAAGCTTCTCGACGGGTTCATTCATCGCTGGGCGTTTGATATTTTTGCCTGTCAGAAAGACGTGAAAACGGAAAGCCTCTCCAAAACCGAGCGTTTGGGCTCTGCTTTCTTGCTTTCATCACAGATTGGGAAGCATCTAGAAGCGGACCTAACACTTCCAATCTTTTCGACCAATATGGACATTATCGGTCAACTTACTGTAGCATACTTGGTGGTGACTCCCTTCATGCACCCCAGAAACAACATTTCGAATGTTTGGCGCTCCTACTGGCGTGAAAAACCTCCTCTCACGATCGGTCATCGAGGCATGGGACGATCATACTACCAGGTGGACGGGTATCGTCTCGCATTGACACGAGAAAATACACTGGCTTCGTTCATTTTGGCTGGAAGAAGTGGTGCCGATTTTGTGGAGTTTGACGTCCAACTGACAAAAGACAGGGTACCCGTGATCTACCATGATTTTATGTTGAATGTCGGGTTAGAAGACAAGAGTGCAGGAGCGTTTGGCACAAAACCCGAGCTGTATGAAATTGGTATTCACGATATGTCGTATCGTCAGCTAACGCAGTCCTATACAGTTCCAGTACCACATGAGGGAACCAAAAGTCAAATGTTGCAAAAGCGAGTTAAAAAACACTGGGCACGGTTAAAAGGAGATAAGCAAATACCCTCACCTAAACGCGGATCTTTCACCGACACAGACAGTCTCGCTACCGAAGAGGGCCATCTTGTCGAATTCTTTCCCCGATTGGAGGATTTGCTTAAGCATGTACCTGCGGAAGTCGGTCTAAACATTGAGATTAAGTATCCGGACAAGGTCTTCCAGGAAGCGATGCGAAGTTTGAGCTGCTTCACCATCAACGCCTACATCGACAGGATTCTTCAGTGTGTTTTTGACTTCGCTGGCTCGCGTCGCATCTTCTTCTCTTGCTTCGACCCAAGTGTCTGCATTGCGCTTCGGGCAAAACAGGCGAAGTATCCTGTCTTGTTTCTAACGTATGGCTCAATGGCGCCGAATGCTATAGATACGCGTTCGACTCTTCAGTTTGCTGTCAATTTCGCCAAGATGGAAAATTTGCAGGGTATTGTATCCAACTCCAGTTCATTCGTGGAGACACCGGAGCTTGCTCCGCTTGTGAAGAAGTACTTGGGCACTGTGGTTATGACATGGGGCGATCATAATACGAACCATGAGATGGTACAGCTGCAGAAACGTCACGCGATTGACGGTGTGATCAGCGACAATGTCATTGACCTCATCAACTTGGACAAAAAGCTGCAGTCACGGGCAAATCAAGAGTTGTAAAAAGTGGGTACACATGCACATAAGTAATAACCTTCATTTTATCAATAGAATAACTACTACTTGGAAGTAATACTGATGGATAGTTAAAATGAGTTTAAATCGTCAAAGCATATTACTTTTATACCCTACGATGTCTGTCGTTTCCCAATATGACAGTGCTGGCTGATAGGTCTCCCTTCGTCTACGGACATGGCGGATACTGACACCCATTGTTCGGATCTGGGAACAAAGCTTGGCCAGTCACTTGACACCACATAGCAATTTCAGGGCAACTTTTATAACCGTTAGTGTTGCTATTGTAGTCATCACTTGTGTCTTTCGTGCCGGAGACATCGACTTCTTTTTTCTCCATTATACCACCCCAGTTAGCAGACTTATCCCAGTTATCAGACGGCACGTACGGTAAATCGGTGTCCGACTCGGATACGTTACAAATCACAACTGTGCTGGTGAGCGTCACCATCACAGTCATTACCATCCATTGCAGATTAAAGTAGGCGGTACGCATGACGCTTGGATCACTTGGAGCTGTTTTCGAAAATGAAAAATTGCTTCATAACGACCTTTGAAGCTCACTACAAGATATGGCTTGCAGTGAGCTTCAAAGGTCGTTATGAAGCATCGATGTATTAATTATATTTGTATTATCGATAATAGCATACTATTAATACAAATAATACATGTATTAATACATCGATTTTACTCTTTGCTTCATGGAGCGCACATACGACGCTATCGATAAATCGTCATTGGAGAAGGAGAAACGCAATGCGTTGTTGGCCAAGATTGCACAACTTGAGGATCGTGGCGCGATCTTGCCGGCAGATGCGCGTACACTTCGCAACCAGTTGCACGACAGCAGTAGCGGCGAATGGAAGGCGGTAGAAGTGCGACTTGAAAAGCTCGTGCTTAATTGGAACCCGTACCAAGCTGGAGCCCATTCCATAGCTGCTGAAAAACAGAAAGAAGAGAAAAAAAAGTTGGATTTCTACCAGCTTTTATCGCTAAATAATGACGCTAATCTGACGACAGAGGACGTTAAGAAGCAGTTCAGGAAACTGGCCTTGTTACTGCATCCCGATAAAATGCAAGCGAGTCGTAAGCGCGTACGAGAGCGCAATGCAGTGGAGCAGGATGAAGAAAATCTGCGAAAAATAGATTCGACGCAGTTTGCACGGCTGAGATTGGCCTACGAGACGCTTAGTGATCCTGTGAGACGTGCAGCATATGATGCTAAACTGCTTGAGATTTCGCAGCCTCAACAATCTCGTCAACTTGGTGAAATGGTAAAGGACCAAGTGAAATTGGAAGCGTCAACGGACTTTGCATCGTTGGAGTGGATGGCCCGTGTCAAACACAAAATGGACGTGATGGCACGAATTCCTGAATGGGCAAAGTTGCTATCGCTTAATGCAACAGAATTACGCTTCGAGACTGGAGAGCCATGTATTGGAAAAAGATGTGGCAAAATTGTGAGTATGGACCGAGAACTAGAGTGTTCAGGGTCCCCACGCCGTCGTGTCTACATTTGTTTGCTGCACAAGTACATCCATGCTTGTGATGAAAATTGTACAAGCACATTTGGTGACGCTGAACTGGATCGACGTGTGTGTCCCATGCGAGCGTATTGGTTTATTCAAAACTGGCTGTTTGATCAGCTGCAGGTCACTGCCTTACAGCGACAGCACGAGCAGGAGCAGCACCAACCTCACCCGTCAGCAACAGAGAATAAAGTGGGACTACCTGTGCTTAAAAAACTAAAGCAAGAAGCTGCGTGCGATCCACTCGTATCACCAAAAAAGGAGATCGACAGTCCAGTGTGTGGACTTGAGCCGTCGGAAATTCACCTTGGCGATCAGTATACTCGTTTCCAGGTTAAAAAGATTGCGGAGTGTCAGAGTGCAGGGTGTCGACGAAATTTTCAGTTTCTAGAAGATGGTATTTATGCTTGTCGTCGCCACGGAACGCCTCACATTTGTACGTTTGAGCAATGCGATCGACAGGAGCTACATATGGGAAGCTACATTTGCTGGGTGAGTGGTAAAGTTTATGGCTGTGAACGAGAGCAGGTGGGTACCGACGTACGTTCACGTCGCGTCGTGTATTCAGATGGACACGGTGAGGAGAACTCGGTGGAAATGGAAGTTCCTGTGATGTTGCCATTGGGTAAGACGACCGATTTCTTACTGGAAGGCGATTCCAATTGTCCGCGTTCTACGGATATCTCATCGCTGTCGCCACCGCCTCCTGATGAGAAAGCATGGAGCCAGCGGCCGCATTCGGATTTGAATGGATGTGGTGATCACACCCCTTGGTCACTAAGTCGCCACGGTAAAAAACGACTCAAGCGCGAACGAGAACGAGAAACGTCGCCGGTGCGCCAGCGTTTACACGAACGCTTGTCGTCTAAAATTCGGCGTGTAGAAAAATCATTTTTCCAAATTTTTCTAAAATTACCCCCAGCGGTTGCCAATTTGCCAAAGGTAGCACTGGAGCTGGAAGAAACTGGAGATGGTATTTCGGATGATGAAGGCGTGAACACGAACGCGGTAATCGCTAATAGTTACAAGGACAACTTGCTACAGATCTTTGTCAACTCGCATCATACTGTCAACTACATTAAGTACTGGATGGAAGAACTCACGGAGCAGCAACTATCCCTTTGGGACCAACAGATTTATTGGGGTGATACTCTGATTGGCGAAGAGACGAACGTGATGAGTCTTGAACAACATGGCATCTCGGCGGGTTGTGTGCTTGAACTTCGTCTTCATGATGACTGTCCCCTCTCGGTTTCTACCTGGGATGGCAAGAATGCAGCATCAGGAGGTGGGACTGGCGCTCCTGTTGAGTATAATACAGTGCAGATTTCGAAGGAAGCTGAGGAAGACTTAGATGATCTTCAAGAAGAGTGGGAAAACGTCGTTGTTGCTGAAGAGCAGGCCTTCGAGCAGGCTCGACTCAAGCAAAAACGAAACAAGTTGGAGCTTTGTGGCGCTATCGAACATACCGAAGTGCTTCGATACGACAGTGCCAAGTCAGTACCTCGACTAGTTGGTGTTATTAGGAAGCAAGCTATTGATGGTGGCAACCAAAGGCAGCACCTTATCCCACCCAATACAAAGAATGCAAGAGAATCTCAGAAGGAGGCAGCTATGATGCCTTTCAAGGGTGAGGTTCTGGTGAAAGTAGAGCAAGAACAAGTCTTAAAAACTGATATGGCGATGCGCTCATTATCGAATGATGCCCAATCGGTCAAAGTAGTTAAGAAGGTGCGGCCAAAGCGTGAAAAGACGAAAGCGTAGTATCTGCTTTGTTTAACATGTTTCGTCAATCAGTGAGGCAAAGAAGCGTCGACAGCTTTCAAAGAGGGACATTGTGATAGCAGTCGATGGCGCGTGGAAAGCAACACGCGCTCCCGCTCCTTTGTATAAGGCCAGAATGCCCTCCGTTCTATGATTAAAACAGCAGGAGCACATACGAATGACTCACTGTACGTCGAATATCAGCAGGCAAGAGTTACAGACCTGATCACTTGAGTAAGACCATCGATAATTCCGCGATAAGCTGTGGAAGTAGCTTCTGTTGCATATGCACGTTGAACCTGGTGCAAGCAAGCCTTCAGAGATAATACAGCATCAGAGATTAAATGCAAAAGCATACCTGCAGTCGTAGTTTAATGAGATCAAGTGGATTAGTCAGGAATGATGCCGCAGCGCCAGCAATTGCAGCGTTTGCGAGCGAGTAATGTGCTGGCAACGCTTCCGTGTCGAAACGCTTTTGCGCAAATGCCTTGGCTTTCTCATAAAACATAAAGTAAAGCGCCGAGAAGGGACCAAAAGAAAGCAACGTAGCAAAATATCCCTTGTATAGACCACTGAGCCGCTCCGTGCGTCCAATCATTTGCACTGCCTCGAGTGTATTGCGGTAATAGATTCGTTGCATCGTGCCTGATGTACTTGGCGTGGTTCCTTGCACCTGCATGCGTTCTTTAATGACGTCGATGGGCACCCACAGTACACAACTCAGTGCCTCAGCCGCCATTCCCGCCCCAAAATACAACAGGGAGGGACTGTCCCGAAATCTATCGACGTCTTGTAGCTTGTTCTTCGACACCTCATATGACGTCATGTACAGACAAGTCGCTGGCGCTGAACCTAATATGCTCACTCCAATACCTCGATACAAGCCACGCAGATGTAGCAAACTAGAAAGAGAAAGATCAGTCCTTA
>MIQA02018978.1:0-17543 GCA_001887855.2 Sclerospora graminicola
CTCATATTACATCCGCGGGAACTCCACTTAGTAATTGAGATGACGATCTTGATCGTGATCTCCATCGTTCCATCAGTGTCTGGACTGGGCGTAATGACAGTGCTTGGCTGATTTCTTCATATCGTGAATGCCCGTTGTCCGCCACCTTTTCCTCTTAACTGTGACCAGCCTTTTCCCACCCATCAACCGACATATGTTGATGGGTGTTCTATCGTCACCAATCAACGGCCATGTGTGGTCCACTTCAGTCTCAATGTTTTCCGATCGCTTTACCACACTTCAGGACCGGTGTAGTCGCCATTTTCGCCTTCAACATGCCAAAGGCTACCATCGCTCGGGTCATGTGGTCGTCCGGGCCGGTCGCGCAGGAATTCGGCGGCCGGCCGCCTATCGGGGCAGACAAGGGCCCATCTCATCGGCCGAAATAGCCGAAAAGGGCGGCATCCCATTGGCTGACATTGCCGGCCCGGCTTGCGCCTCCACTTGCCTACCCTGCTCTCTCAGCTTGTGGTAATCCACCTCCCGTAATTCATACAAAACCGCCGCATAGACCGCGAAATCCTCAATGAACCGACTGTAGTAATTCAGGCTGCTCAAAAAGGATTGCATAGCCTTTAGAGACCTCGGGAAAGGCAGAACTCAAGGACTCCAAATCCTTCGGATTAGCCTCCAATCCGGTAATCGAAACCTGATGGCCCAAATAGGTCACCTTAGTCTTTTCCCAGAAACTCTTAACCACACTAATCGAAAGATTCCACTTTTCACACGTAATCATCAACTTCTCCACTTTGTCACACAGTAAATCCCAGGTAGTAGCGGTAACGAGAATGTCACCAATGTAAGACCGCCGCCCCAAAACTGAAGGTTTTGGGTCGGGTTCCGGGTCACCTTCGGTGAACACATCTCCGACCAGAGCCGGATCTTGATCCGCCTTGATCTTGAAGTGTCCATACAGCGCGTTATCTATCAGCCGTTGATAAATCTGCGGAGCATTCTTCAGGCCGAACGGCATCCGGTTCCACTCGAACAACCCGAAGGGCGTCACGAACGCAGAGATCTCCCGTGCACGATCGGTGATAGAGACCACCCAGAATCCACTGGCCATGTCCAATGAGCAATACCACAAAACTTTATCCAAGTCCTCCAACAGGTCATTTATCAGCAGCATCGGGTAAACCATCAGCTTAGTCAGCCGGTTCACTAGCCGGTAGCCTTATATCCACCCCATTCTTCTTGATAATGATTACAATGGGGCGAAGCCCATGGCGAGGTGGACGGCTGAATTATCTTGGTGGCCAGCAATCCTTTGATAAGCTCTGACAGCTTTTCCCGATACTGGGGGGGCAACTCTTCGGCACCTTTGTGCAACCGGCTTGGCGTCCCCCACATCAATGTCACATACCGCCCCATGGGCGGCCGGAGGAAGTGCGTTTCCTGGTCCGATCAGCAGATGTCTTCTTTTCCATATGATATCCTTCAGCCTGCTGATCTCTTCCGGGGTGTTCACATCCGGGTCTCCCACTTGCAGATTGTCAATAGTAACCACCGGGGGGCAGGGGGTTACCTCAGGTAGCACCGCCATCTGATCCTCCATGCCTTCAACATATAGCTCGCCCCCTTCACGAATGCAGACTTGGTCAGCTTCGACTAATTCGGGATCCTGATCGGCCGGCTGGGTCGATCCGCCTTCGACTATTTCCGAATTTTGATTGGCCGGCTGGGTCGATCCCCCTTCGGCTATGTCCGAATCCTGATCGGCCGGCTAGGTCGATTCGTTGTTAGCAGGTTTTAGCAGTGGGCTTACATGTTCATTGAAGCACTCGAAATCGCGCAAGTAACGTACGGTTTCGCATGAACAGAGCGCTTAATAGTAAACGAGCTATGTAAACACCTGGAAGGTGTAGCAGCGATTAATTTCCGCACAAATATCACGACGAGGTGGGCGATCTCGCATGAACTATGTTTTGTTTTTGATCGAATACTCCACGCGTTTAAGGTGAACCTCTCTCACCAACAAGCCGCAAATTTGTTCGACGCTGAATGGCCCACGACAAAATTGAACATTTTTTCTACTTATACATATACTCTTTTTTTTATTTATTTACAACCTTGTATCAACTCGAATACAAAGTGAAAAATCAATTTGGCGTTCTCTTACCGACACAAACCTGGGTAAACTTCCACACCCGAAAAATTCTGCACTATTAACATCGGGATTTTCATCAAATCACCCGTGTGTATTTGAATTCTTGCGGGATGTTCGAAAAATCCCGCACCTTCTTGGGCTTTCGCCGCATGAACATTTCCTTGTGGAGGCTGCCTAGCGTTTTCTTGCGGGGGCTGTCATCCACCGCCACGTTCGATGCTGTTCGCTGCTCCTAGGTCATGGATGGTCATTTCGCCACCAAACGGACCATAATTCTTGACGGTCTCCTTAAAAATACTGCCATTGTCAGAACCTCTGTTCGACTTTGGCGACGCGGCAGAAATTGAGTCGTGCATTCTCTCTTCTTCGAGAGCGTCGATTTTGTCTTCCATGCGTTTCATATACGCCAAAATAATTTTCATGTCAACTTTTTTCTTCCTCCATTTTCGTAAAACGAAAATATCGAGACGAAAGGAGACGAAAAAACCGTGAAAACAATTCAAACACACCAATTCCACCCTTCGGTACAGGGGGCATTCAGGTACGATCATAATTGAACGTAAAAATATCTCAGAAAAACGTTTAAAAAACTCCGGTCTTGAGCCCCGTAAACTTGGGCTCATAACCTGCTGGAAATTCACAAGTACATAAACTCCACAATTTACTCGGAACCTGTCAGTGTTGAGTGAATCCAGTAGGTAGACTAGAAAAAATGCGTGTTAGTGCCGTATGTCCTAGTAGTACCGTAATCCTTATGTGCTTCCTGACGTTGGCTTGCAACTGACACCTGCAAGTGGCCAATCAGCGCTTGGCATACATTTTTCAGCAGAATTTATGTCCTTCCTGACACCGTAATATAACCAATTATATAAATTCAATTTAGAGTGGTTCGTAAGTAATTTAACGGAAATCTGTTTGACGGGTTTGGGTCATGAAAAATATAGCTGTCAGGAGGCACATAAGGATTACGGTATGCGTACGAATGCGTGTCGACCCGGTCTGTCAGTACCAGTCGACAGGAAGTGCTCAAGTTCGAAGAGTCTAACTTGTCGTCTAAATGTAAAAACTGATAGTAAAATTTCTATCTAAAGCTAAGTACCCATAAGTTCCTAACCTAAAATTTTTAATATGATTAAAATCACGGTAATTTCACCCAACCATAATTTTGTCTTAAGTTTCATTTCATCGAAACAACGGCAAAATTCCAACATGAGGTCCATTGTAAAAAGAGTAGTGCCTGTCCAACGTTCAAAATGTAAATGGAGATGGGACTTGAGTAAAAACCCACAAACTTAATTAACTTCGTTTCAGTGTTCCTTTGTTGATTTTGGGTAAATGACTTTTGCTTTTCCTATATTTAAAATCCATATTAATTTCTCAATCCTTAATTCGCATTAACGAAAACAAGGACAAAACATGTTTCGACGCCAATCACTGGATTCAATCCCATCAACAATTGACCCCGACGATGGCTACGAGCTTTCAGATTATGAAGATTCTGATGACTGAAAACTTGCGTTTCAAAACAGTCCATTTTACTTTTTGCGTTCATTATTGTTTTTCTCCTGCGGGTTTTTGAGTTGATCAGCGGCACTTTCAGGAGCTGAAGTAGCGACTGATCATCCTCGATCCCTATTGGTCAAAGACTAGTGTGGTGAATCCAACAAAAAGTCGAGAATAAGTGGATCACACATATCCGGTGATTGGTGGCGATGGGAACACCGGACCGTTTGATGGGTGGGACAGGCTGATTCCGTACACGATGACATATGGTTGACAAAGGGCTATCGTAAATGTGAAGGAAATAAGGGGATACCGTTATCACGCCTGGTCCCAGATATTAACGGACTAGCCACGGTCCGATCCGGATACTGGATGCTGGGTGGAGTTCATGTGAACATGCAAAACTAGATCAGCCGAGACAAACCTGATGGGCAGCATCAATGACGGTGTGATATATCAGTAACAGCCGAACCCGGTCTTTGCTGAAGTTGAAAGGGATATGAAGTCTCGGTCTGATCAACCGAATCACTTAGCTCCCCCCTAGAATATGAAGATCGGGCCAGGACGGAGCTTGATATGTGAAGTGGCAAGCCGTATGAGCCTAATCAAACTGGAATAAGCGATAAGGGTTGATGGATCCATCCAGAATCAGCATGAAGAGGTCTGATCAGGTCCAATTTCAAGAGAAGTGCAGAAATCGGTGCGACCCTTGCGGTCCAACGTACAATCGATATCGAAGATATGGTTGTGTGAGCGGGCGATGCCGATGTTGTGGTGATCACGGAGCCGATCGCCCTGATCACTGTGCTGATCCCTGTGTTGACCACGACCCAATCCTGATCAGCCCCGAATCCGCTTCCAGGTGTGGAGGGAGAAGGAGGGTTTAGTTAAGATTGGGTTGGCACGGGGCGAACAGTGTCTGAGAGACCGATCCCGAACTGATTCTATGCTGATTTCCGAGAACCCAGGGTGGTTGAAGATTGCCAGAGCGTTTGATCGTGATCGGTCCAGATGTGGTACGGATCTGGTTGAAGGTGCGTCGAAGATGTGTAAGGTGGTACTGGCGCAACCGTGTGACGCAACGAACAGGATCGAAGTATGAGGTAGGTCACATGCGTTGGTGTGTGGACTAGGTATAGAATATTGCATATATATAATAACAGGATTGAATTTACCCCATACGCAAGAGTCGCTCCGCCACGTGTCGCTGTCATTGGGAGCACAGGGTTAACTAGGCCCCTGTAGCTCAACTTAATTCCCGGTTAAGACGCGCATAGGCGCATTTTAGCTTACCGGAAGGCCCCGGCGGATTTTGTTTAGATTTTCAGCCCTCACCCCCTGAACCCCCCTGGTTTGAACGCGTTATATCAATTGGAAAGGTTTCGTGGAGATAACGTTTGTGGTTTACTGTGGAAGATCGTGGTTTTATCGTGATTTTCGTGGTTTCTCGTTATCTCTCGTTTTTATTAGCTGGCCTGATCAGACGAAATTTCCCGATCAGTGCATTTGAATGCTTTAAAAGGTATCGTCTCTGACTCGTTCTCCGGTGAAGATTCCCACCCGAGAACACCCCCGTTCATCTCCTCCGACCTGATTCGAATCACTCTTTTCATCTAAGAGTCCACCTGAGTGAGTGTAACCACCGCAGATCAATGGGTACACAAGGTGAGATGAAGTTAAATATGGATTCTATCGTACATGACGACCGCTCGGATGACCAGGAGATTCGGATCAGTCGTCATAGTGATGATTCATCTGATCCTGATGGCAATCAGGATCAACGGAGTACCCCCTCCGATAGTTGGTCGTCCGGGCTAGTGGGTATCCGAATTCCACCCAAGACTTCCGGTCATGGATTTGGAAATCGGCTCCACCACAATGGTGCGCGTGCCCGGATCACTTGGTGACTCAGGATATCACCGTGATTCCTTTGATGATGAAAAAGATGTGAAAATCAAAGTGGAGGAAAGTTTTTCGGGTGTATTGAAGGAAGGCGTATCGCCTCCGATGCTGTCCAAACTAAAAGGATGCAATGGTCGACCTGGTCCGGTGGAGTTCCAGGTCGAAATTAAAGATGAAACAACTCCCCACAAGGCTCCGAACGGGGCTGATCTGGGATATAGTAAAATTAACTATAATCCGGGAAAGGATCGGTGTGCTGACCTCGATCCTATGCATAAAAAGAAAATTGAAAAAGAGAAAAAAGACATGGGGGCGGATCAATAGGGGGATTCTATATCCAACTTAAGGTTTGGTCCAACTTTTGAGTCATCAAGGGTTAGGGTTGCACCAAAACCCATACCTCTTTTTTTTCCCAACCTATGTACAAACGTACCCGTTACATGGTAAACGCTATTACTGAACCACGGAGTACGATGATGCCACGCCACCGTCTCAGCTTCTCGATCTCGTGACCAGGCCATACTTTGCACGTCTAACCTCACGATTGGTAAACTTTTCGTGTCGGCGACGAGTTTACTCCAGGATTGTCGCCTTAATGACAATAAAAAAGAAAGCAGAGGCAAGAGCACTGCTCTGATCCGGCTAAACGTATTTCAGAATCATATTCAATGACTGTATTGCGATCTTCTGCGAAGTGTTTCGAAGTAAATGAACAGGTTCAGCTTTTAGGCCGTCGACGATACGCCAGGTACGATCGATACAGATCTTTAATATAACTACAAGAAAGAAGCGTTCGTTGACTGACGTATTGTTACGTATTTCTAACACAAGGTGATTGGGTTAGTGTCTATTTCATACTATGCTCGGCAATGCTATGTATGGTAAGATTTCATTTTAGCACGCTTCCTTCACATTTTGTAACTTATCAAGTTTATCTCTTCGTGTAGATACTCGACTCGTTCGTTGTGTTTAAATAGAGAAGAATTGCATCCCTTTACAAGTAAACATTCCCAAATCTTTTCTCTTTAAACAACGAACGAATCACGTATCTACACGAAACGATAAAATGAGAGACACATAATGAGCAACGTGTAAAAAGTTACGACATCAACCAATGTTTTGGGTAGAAGTACATTTTTTGGCCCTAACCATTTTTGGCAACCCTAACCCTTGATGAAAAGTTGAGTTGGATATATACTTCCCCGATCAATATGATCCACCTAAAAAATATGTGAAACCAAAACCGAAGATCTTCGAAGAAGATGAAGAGAAGATCAAACCAGCTGAAAAGACCACGGTTCAGGATGTAGAACGTTTGTTTTACCTTCCAAAATTTCACAAAATCCTAGCTACCAACCGGGTGATGAAGATCATAAAACCCAAGATCATCGGGAAGCTTGAAGATCGGGCGACTAGGCCGGTTATCACAGGTAGCCAAGTCTACCTGATCCGAAACCTCCTGGTCCAGATCGACGAAGTCGGTTTCACTACTGGTGCGTTCGACGCGAATATACTGTTCGATCTAGATCAAGGGACGATCAGAGAAGCTATGATAACGCTGTACAATCACCTTGCCTCGTTGCTCGGGGCGAACCCCGTGGTCCAGTCGCCGCCGGCTGATCCTTCACACCTACACAGTTGGTTGAATATCCTATCGATATTGAGTCAATATATCAATCATCATCACGGTCTGGAGCGGCTTCTACTGATTCCTCAGTTGCAGTTACACGTATGACGTTGGGCCCGAAAGGGATCAAACAGATTGACCCCACGATCGAGTCGCAGAACAGGAAAAGGAAGCCTGAGCCGGGTCGGGTCCGGTCAGACGACAGTTTTGAAGATGCTCAAGAAGTCGAACAAAACAAACCGACTCCCAACAATAACCCTACCGGCATACCAGAAGTTTAAAAAAAATGAGAACCATGTTTACGACTATGATGAATCGTTTCGTGGGTGAACAGTACGGATTACCTCAGTATACACCTGGATAAGGACAACCATGGCAATCGATACCAAACACGAACCAATCCACGGCTAAACCAGTCAAAAAACCTGTAGATGTGAATATGGAATCAGTTTAATCAGCCGGAATTGTTCGATCGATATGCCAAACTAGTCATCAAGACCGACTCTATAAATCACCCCCACGTAGTGATGTGGTTATGGAATCAGATGGGGAGATCAGTCAACACTTTGATCCGGACGACTTGGATATGGAGATGCCTCGTAAGGCAAATATGGCCTCGGCGCAAGCTTTTGATAGTGCCCTGGAACGATCACACGAGTCCGGATGTTTGCGATCTCTGAATTAAACGATTTTACCGGGATGATGATCAGGCGAGTGCCTGGTTGGGTCAGAAGCAATCAGCCTTTTTGAGAGATAAAACACCGGAAGGTGAAAGATGTTTGATTTTCGCTG
Organism: Sclerospora graminicola; assembly: GCA_001887855.2. NCBI lineage: Eukaryota > Oomycota > Peronosporomycetes > Peronosporales > Peronosporaceae > Sclerospora > Sclerospora graminicola. The sequence continues at coordinate 7,971 of MIQA02018978.1, forward strand.
ATCTGATGAAGGGCCCGGCCAAGAACTGGCTAAAACGGTTGAGCCGAGATGTACTGAAGAAAAGATCCGATGAAACACCGATTGAATATTTACACCGGTTAAATGTTGCTGGTCTGCGAGCTAAAATGCCGATCAAGGATTCACGACACTCGAATTTGGCTCGCGAGCATGTCGAACACTTGATCGGTACTTTGGACAACCGTGACTTGGCTGACCAGATAACTCTGCTTCATATAAGTAACGCTTCATATTCTAGGGCGGGGTCAAATTATTCGACTGATCAGACCGAGATTCTCATATTCCATTCAACTTCAACATCTGGATCATCCCTGATCCACTCCAATGATCGGGTTCTGCTGTTCCTGATATACCACACCGTCATTGATGCTGTCCATCAGGTTTGTCTCGGCTGATCTGGTCTCGCATGTTCACATGAACTCAAACCAGCATCCAAATCCTGATCAAACCGTGATATTCGCTAGTCCGTCAATATTTGGGACCAGGCGCGGTAACGGTATCCTCTTATTTCCTTCACATTTACGATAACCCGTTGTCAACCATATGTCATCGTGAACGGAATCAGCCTGTCCCACCCATCAACGGTCCTATCTTGATGGGTGTTCCCATCGCCACCAATCAACGGATATGTGTGGTCCACTTATTCCTGTTTTTTATGAATCGCTTCACTACACCTGCCTGACAAGCAAGCTGTATAGACTTGCAATAAATGTTGCTTGTGTTTAAGTTGAATTATGGTTATAAATGTTTACACGACAAATCAATTTTTTGATTTAGTTGATGCCATTTCATATATTGATACTAGTGGTTCACACAAACAAAAGTATAATGAAGAAATAATGGATTGTTATTGGTCGGATGCATCATGCATTCTACTTCATCCTTCTCGATCTGTCCTCCATAAAAAAAGAGGAGGCTGGAGAAATACAGCATGTTCGCATATGATTCGCCAAAAAGACTGAAAAAAGAAGAATGCTCGTAATTAGCTGTTAGGGAAAAGTTCACATCTGTTTGAGTCACCTCGGTTAGAGGCTCCTAACCGAAGGCTAACCAAGTTAAAGAAGACAAATCGACCATTCATAAAAAATGTGATATGGGTGAGCAAAAACAGTGTCATCCATGTCTGTGAGTTTTGGGTGAAAATTCCTGTATAATGTTATAACCGAGGATCTGTTGACTCAGCCGACCAACCGAGATGGTGACGGAAGAACTGGAACTAACCCTGAGAACGTTACAACGAGCCAAAAGTCGAGAACCCAAGGTCGAGATAGGATCGAGCCGATACCGATCGAAACCACCCCCAGACAAGGGCAAGACACCAGCGGCTCGGCCGACTAGAGCGATCCGGATGATTGCGAAGGAATCGGACAGTTCCAGTTCGGAAGAAGAAAGTGGCCCGTCAAGTTTAGGCTCAGGCGAGGAGCAATATACCATCTGACCAATCAGATGCCTCCATTTTCCAACCGAGCAGAGCCCTAAGTATAGAGGTGCCAAAGTAATGAGGTTGACCCAACCCCAACCACGGGGCTGGGTTCGGATGGTCGAGCCCCTGAACCTCAACCGCTTGTACTGTAATCTACCTTTTAGTGGTCATTATACAAAATCACATACACTATGTACTCTCACTTCGGACACCGTCAAAAATGAGAGTGGTTACCGTCACCGATTGCAATTGGACGAAAAAAAGAATGTTCGAGGAATGTTCTCCAACCGCCTGACTCTACACAGTCCTCTAACCGGCGAACGGCACGGTGTATAGTATACTACCACCACACATTTAAAATTAAAAAACCAAAAGATTTTCGGCGCGAAAAATAGCACGTAAGCGTACCCGGAAACCCTCCCCCAAGAAGACGTCTGGCAGCAGGGACAGCAGCTTTGAGGACAACGACAGGGGCCGTAGTGGTTCGAGTGGAAGCAGCTATGATGACGACAAGGGGGAGGGGGGAGGCAGGAGCCGCAAGACGGAGCAGGGTACGTGTTCGTGTTATTATTGCAACATGTCTGTATACAATTTGTTCAATGTGTTCGTACCTTTACTTTCGTGTGTGTAGATCAACATAAGTGTGCAATGGCGACAGGAGAAGAACAAGTTTGTCGTTGCAGTCATCAATTTCGACTTGAAGCATTCTCACCGGCTCTCCCAGATTGCATACGCATAGTATCCTGCCAACCGGTTGGCGCTGAGCTAGGAAGCGTTGGATACAGTGGATCTACTTCGCAAATCTGGAGCGAAAAAGAAAAGTATTCGAAAATACATTCTCGAAAATTCAGATGCCTCACCAAACGCCCGGGACATGACGAATTTATTAAGGAAACTGAAGACGCTCGAGCGAGGAGTGACGTCGTCAGCGGACAGATTGCGAGGATGGATGAGAGATTTTTGTGAAGAAGAGCCAGGAAACATAGGACGTATCTTCACGGAACGGATACAAGATAAGGTAACAATTGAAATATAACGTATTAAATGAAATATATGTATTAAAAAAAGTGTTGTGTGATTTAGAATGTTGCCACATGTATCACGCTCCAGACGAGACACATGCGTGACATTTTCTCTCGCCTTCCAGAGGTCTTTCTGATCGACGCGACGCATGGAACTAATTCCTCGAAATACAAGGTATTCAGCTTCATGGCACACGGCGTTTTCGGTAAAGGGCAATATGAGCAGCACGCCCTAATCCAGAATGAGCGTGCCGAAACGCTTTCAACTGCTATCGAGACGTTCAAGATCCACAACGAGAACTGGCACAAGGTGCAGTGCATAATAATTGATAAAGATTTTACCGAAATGTCTGTTTTGTCTGCTGCTCTTCCCTCTGCGCGGATATTACTGTGCCAGTTCCACGTCATAAAGTGGCTTCGAGAAGAAATTACTTCTGATGAATATGGATTTACAGCATGGAAGAAAGAGGGACTGAAGGGACTGGTGGAGTTGCTCGTGTATGCCAAGACTGAACAAGAGTATACAAAGCACCGGACGTACATGAAGCATCTACTTCGCCTGGAAACAGACAGCACCGCTTCGATCGGTAACACCACCAATCGCGATAATGAAACCTGTCATTCACCAGACGGTAGCGCCACCGACTCAAGTCATATACCCCAGAATAAATTCGACGCCTACTTTACAAAGAATCGGGACAACTGCAAGGAGATGTGGTGCGCTTATACTCGCCAGAACGCTGTTACACTTGGCAACAACACCAATAACCGGCTGGAGTCATCGTGGAGACAACTGAAGGATGTTGTCGACTCATTTACCAGCGTCGACGACTGCATTGGATCGATTATGTATTATCAATGTGTCGTGGAAAAGGACTTTTTGCAGCGCGTAAACAAACTGTCTGTTGTTCGTAACTCAACATACGACGCAGAAATGACACAAGTTGCTAACATAGTAAGTGAGCACGCATGCGAATTGATTTACCAGGAGTACACGTTTGCAATTTCGAGTGCGGCCAAATATGAATTTTACGAAGGAATCATGAACGTATTTTTCATTAAGAGCACGATCACAGATGACGATGCACGTGATGAACCCAATGTGGAATATATAACGTGGAGAAAACAAAATGGGAATGCTCGTGTCTGTTTATGTCAACACGACTTCTGCCATGTCGACATGTATTTTACATTCGCAAGGATTTGAATTTTGAGCAAGTAATACCGACTCACCTTTTACATTCACGGTGGATAATTTCGTTGGTACGGAGCGAGCCAACAATTGAGTATGCCCCTGCCGAAGCGTTCAATCAAGACGTGATCCCCCTCGGGCCAAAACTCCATGGGATCAAAATCCTAAGTTCAAGGCAGCAAATGAAGTCGGCGTTAAAATCAGCCAAGCTCTGAATGAGCTCGGTACCAACGATTTTCGGGCAGCTCTGGAGACGCTTAAGAAAATTGAATGTATGATGACAACGAGACAACACGGTGAACTTGCATTAGCGTTGGAAATGCAATCAATTTCCATCGAAACGGATCCCCATGTGTCAACGGAACATACAAGTCAAGATGTGATTGAGATCTCGGATGGTAAAGCGTCTCCAGGTGTGCGCGGAAAAAGATCTCAGTCGGTGGCGCAAACAAATGATGATATGGGTGGAAATGTGGATGAGTCGGTTGCGCTACAGATTGGATCTAACAATGGAGATAGCGATGAATCTGTAGCGGGACCGACTAAAGATGTTATGGATGGAAATGTGGACGAGTCGGTTGGTCTACAGATTGGATCTAACAATGGAGATATTGATGATTCTGTAGCGGTACCGACTAAAGATGATGAGGAAGATGATGTCCCAGCCACTCAGGTCCAGGCTCAAGACGATGTTGATAGCTGTGCTGACTTTGTTATTTCGAGTCCACCACGAGCACGTGGTCGACCGAAAATAAACTCAAAGGCAAAGCGAGATAAACAGAAGGCAAGTGCCCAGTATGCGAGAGAAACTTAGCATATGTACCACGACCAAGTCAGCCTTGCTACAATGCAGAGTATTATGTGCAGCGACGCAACATTCAGTACAGCGAAGAAGGTTGTCGAACGTTTTGGATTGTTTGAAATTAAGAAAGAGACCAAGCAACCGAGACCGTTTAAACTGGATGATCGAAGCAAAAACAAGCCGATGCCTGTAGAAGACCTGTCTCGTGTTCTACCGAAGTCAATGCTTCGAAATGTGCTTCGCAAATCGTTCGTCTACAAAGAGAAACCCCTGGCCTCGCAGAAAACCAAGTTGCGATCCAAGTACCGGAGATCGGAGTTTTTGACAGTTCGACTTTAAACCTCATGCGCACGTGGCATCGTTTAATGGAAAAAATTAAACAGATTGAATTTGCTATCGATTGGGCAGACTCGGTGGATGTAAACATTGGTGAATCACTTGAAGAAGTTTTCCAGATATCGAAACACATGCATATTGTACCAGCGCTAAAATCAATTCAACTTCAAACCGAGAAAGTACGTTGGTGTCATTTATTTCTTATGGTATTTTCTAACTTGGAGTCACTTATTCGTATTCAGGTCAATATTGTGGACTTTGCTGGGCGAATGCAATTGAGCGACGCCGCTCTTCATTTCGCTTTAGAAAGATTTTTTCAAGACAATAGCCGCGTGGTCGTAGTTTTGCCGTCACTCACTGGTGCTATCGGCGTGGATGATGTGGATGAAATGATACGAGTGATGCTTTCGAAGGACGGTACCGACTATGCTATTTTTTCGGCAGCAACCACTGGTGTTGCGTGTTTGCGCGCATGAGCACTCTAGAAATTTATTTTTACGATCCCATGACTTCCAGCCATGCGCAGGAGGCCTATCGTTTTGCACACGATAAACTCCGCCGAATTCTTACGACGAATGGACCTGCGCAGTACCGCATCCGCCGTTTCGAATCAGCAATCGGGGCACAATTGGATAATTACAACTGTGGAATTTACGTACTCGTTGCTGCCGAGTCTTTCGTTCATGGCAAAAATCCTGGCCCGCTGAATCAAGCAAGCTTGCAGTACTTTCGCTATCGATATTTGATGATGTTTTTGTAGTTTTCTACTCGAGATAAAAAAATAATGGAAGCGTATCGTTTTTTATCGATAAGTTTGCATATTTAATTGCTAACTATAATGCAACTTGCTAAGCTAAGTGTTCTGTTGATATGAGGATGGCGACTGAGTCAGGTAAAGCCATCCCTCTGCCTTGAGTCAACATAGCAATTTTAAACTTGCTTTGACTATAAGAAAAAAATGACTTAGAGAATTTTGGCAACTATTTACCTGCATGCAATATTGGCGACAAAGTCAGGTGAAGCCCTCTCTCTGCCTTGAGGCAAGTCAGCAATTTTTAACTTGATTTTAGTATGAGAAGAAAATGACTTAGGAGATTCTGGAAACTGTTTCGCTTAAATTCAAAAATTTCAAATTATATGCATCGAATGTATTGACACGTGGTTGGTTTGAAGAGGCCCCTGGCTTTCCTGCCAACTCAGTATCCAGCTATACGTATAGACGCGTTTTATGCAACTTTGTACATTTACCGAATAATGCTACCGATTCGGTCCATCGGTAGCAAATACACCTTCTCGTGTCCAAAAAAGGAGCCCAAGTCGGTAACAGCAACCAGTGCCGTCAAAATGCATTACCTGTATCCAATTTATTATTTTATAGATATTAAATATCACGAAGCAATTTTGCTCAGATCGCCGAGAAGCGCAAGCTAATTAAGAAGCCCCGAATATGAAACACTCTAATTGATTAACGTATTACAGTAATTTCATGCAAAGCTATACTAACGTTACATGAATATTTAAGGCTATGCGGTAAAGCAGACGACAAGATATGTAATCTCACAAATGCGGCATAATGCTTCCGATTTGGATGAGCGAAAGAGTAAGGGCTTAGCAGGAGAGATACTCCAGCTTTATCATTTCTGCACTTACTTGAGAACTATTTCTATATTTCAAAGTATTCATCTTCTGACTCCGTTTTCCTTCCAGTCATTTTCAAGAGACTGACTCGAGAATTGGCTATTCAGTGTTCTCACCATGATGTCACTGCATGTACATGGACTCGCTCACTTTTTTTTGCGACAATCACTTTTTGGTCCTTTGCATCTTCCCCGTACCTACCGAGATTTTTGGCTATATTTCACGCCATTTCGTGATGGCCTTAACGTTTTCGTACCAATTCCACCATATCCGTGTCGTTTGATCTAGGCGTTCTTGTTGTTTCGATCCTAGTCGTTGCTGGAGCCTCTGCCGGAGACACCCATGAATCGGCGGCGCTTGCTGTCGGATTCGCTTCTTTGTAGCTCATTAAGTCCCTCGACTTCATCTTCAGTGTTGACCCTTCTTTGTAGCTCTCTAAGTCCCTCGACTTCATCTTCCGTGTTGACCCAATCGTTTTCGAAATGCTTGGACTCGTTGACACCTGTGAAATACCGTTTCCTCCCTCATTGGACACCCAATGATACTTTCGTCACTCTGATAGAAGGTGTAAAGTTGAAATTTCGGCGTTTTATACTTGATATAGGAGTAATTCGTTAGAAGGTCCATGAAGGTCCATGATCCCATAGCTCCTTGGTTGCCATAGCTGATATAACTCGTACATTTGCCCCCACTTCGTCAACATCGTTTCTTGCCTGTTCTACCGGGTCCTTCACATAAAACTGTTTCACGTTTTAGTAAAACAAGTCCTCAAATTGATACGTCATAAACGCACCTGATACGAGGGCTCCACTCGCATTTTTCTCATATCGACACCGATACGCTTTGGCATCGTCTGCATCGGTAAATATTTCTGCCCTCAAGAGTATCATCGCTGATTCAGAAAACTCTCTTCGCTCAGCCATCCTATTCATCTGATCGAATTACTTCCGACGACGATACTGGTAGTAATGCACCGATTGTGGACAGATTTTCAACATGAGTATGGTTCGATCGCGGAACATAAAGGGACTTTTGCTGACGTCAAAAGCGATGAAAAAGCCCTGATCAAATCCATGTTTTGATCGTTATCTCGAAGTGACGAGAATCGACTATGGCAAGTAGTGAAACCGGTTGAGTATGTGGAACGAAAATATTCATAAATCAAATGAATATTATTCTAGGCACATCTGCATTCTCAACCTGGAGAGTCTCGTATCTGCTTGCCTCATTTCATATCGAACCACTGCCCATTCTTGGGCCTGCAATGTCCGCCACGACGTTTCGAATATCTTTGGCGCCAAGATTGCAACTTAACGCATTCCTTTCGGGAACATCAGATGCTGCTATATTAGCAAAATACGGTTATCCACGTTATCACTGCATAAAATAAGTGTTTCTGATTGGATAAATGGGTTCATCTAACAGGGTTTAGGGCAAAGTTCACCTCTGTTCTGGAACAGCTCGGTTAAAAAAGGGAGGCATCTGATTGGTCAGATGGTCGTCGCCATCTCGGTTGGCTCAACTGACCTCGAAGAGGTCGGCTGAGTCAACAGATCCTCGGTTATAAAATTATACAGGATTTTTCACCCAAAACTCACAGACATGGATGAACACTGTTTTTGCTCACCCATATCACATCTTTTATGAAAGGTCGGTGTGTCTTCTTTAACTTGGTTTGCCCTTCGGTTATGAGCCTCTAACCGAGGTGACTCAAACAGAGGTGAACTTTTCCCTTAGCAGTCGCCAAACTCAACCCCAACGTTGGGGTTGAGGACAAGGTTAAAACCGAATGAACCTCAACCTCGGCACCTCTACCTAAGTAGTACCGTATCTCCCCCCATAGATAGCGTTTCTATACAGACCTGGACAGAAAGATGTGACGGACACAATTATATGACAGTATACTTCTGAATGGAGAGCTCAATACAAATATTTTGACCAATGCTGCATCGGCATTGTGTAGCCATATATAATAATCTTCCCCATAATCCTATCCGATAAAATAGCCCCGTTGCTTTAAAAAGTACTCGTGTTCCAAGCGAGTGATGAGATCCGGCGCCTTGTTTCATTAGCGTTGGTCTACAAACGTCCAAGGTAGTATCTTGCTATGATTTCGAGTTGAGCTAAGCAAGCTGTGACCGTTTGGTATTAAGTGTTTGAGAATAAGAGCACGTAGGCAACACATTCAACGAAAATGTAATAACAATTGTAAAGTGAACATGACGATTTAAAGAAGTATTTTCATTAATCCCTGTCATTAGAATATTCGTGAACTGGTTGTCCACACATCATTTAGGGTTTCTGTAATGCAAATATATTCCGCCATTAAGATAGTATTCTCCTGGGTTTCTTCCCGTAATCATCGACCAGGAGATATGCCAATTTCTAACACGGCATCTGCCACAGCAGTGAGAGCATCAGCAATGCACTATGCGTATACCAGCTGGCGACTCCGTAACAATCAATTCATTCAAAATGCCTGATGTATGCCCAAGAAAGGAGCCAACTCGCAAGCAAGTAATCCGGCTAGGAGGTTGAGAAGTCCAGTAAAAGCGGGACGTTGATAAACACCTAAGGCACAATATCGTCACGAAGTTTTTCCGTCGCATCAATTCAACCGGAACTACTCATCGTTCACCCGGCCTATCCAGTAAGCGACGCTGCTCGATTGAAGGGTGGCATCTGATTCTCAGTAATGCGACCATGTACGTCGTGCATCGTGGACGCCCGCATGTGCTTAAACTTCCGCCTTGCTGATGCTATCTCCATCGTTACATCAGCTTGCATCTGCTGCGTACTCATCAGGAACGGGTGATGTAGTGCTTCCGTCGGAGTTATCCGTGTATTGGGGCTATACACAGTTAAGTTAATATTAAGCACGCATAAGGAGGCCATGAAACGCAGGATATTGCTTCGGGCTATGATTCTGAGTACCATACTTGTTAGCGCTTGCAACAATCTCCGCTAAGGTCTTGGAATTATCAGAAATCGGACCACACAAACGTGTAAACCTGGAATACATAGCGAAGTACAAAAACTTTCATGTCCACTCACCATGTCGAATCCCTTAGATGGCACAACCTTGTGCACCTTCAGACGATAGTCAATCCACTTGATTTTGCCTTCACAGCAAAGTCATCAA
>MIQA02018980.1:0-15946 GCA_001887855.2 Sclerospora graminicola
TTTTCGTGTAAAGTAGTCCATTTTAGTTATTAACTATTGGCTACCATATAGTACCTTATCCTAGAAATTAAATGAGGGTCTGGATCTTCCTGAGAATACAATTGCTCGGATGCCGAGTATCTTCTCGCTGTCGGTCGCGGTGCTGGTGAAGTGTCAAAAACGCACTGGATACACAATTGCAGACGCATCCCATCTTCTCTCGTCGAAGGTTGTTGTTGCTCGTAAGAAACAACTGTGTCTAATTGGGCTCTACTTTGAGCCCATAGGAAATTAATGGTTTCTGCTGACTTATATCTCAAACCATTAAAAATTGATTGATTGCGCAATTGCCACAACCATCCCACTATAATTCCGCAAAATCCCCACCATAAGCGTCGAAATTGTTTCGTGCAAGAGGAGGCTTTAACTCCAAATTTTGCCATCATCATTTCTCGAATACGATCGCTAATGTCAGGCGATTGACGAGTCACGATATGGCTCTTAAATTTATTTAGTGCCTGTTCGCCCCCTTCTTCCCCCAGCCAATGACTAAGCCACTTAGACCAAATGAGACGGGCACTAACGCAACCCCAAAAGATATGTGCAATATCTTGATCTTTCAATGTACAATCGGGATTCAGCGGACAAATTTGTGTCCCGTTCCCCTTTTGGTAGAATGTATTGAGCTGATGAGTAGCCATGCGATAAATTACCCATGTCTGGTAATCCGTTAAAAGATGTTTGTGATTCCACAGTTGTTTTGGTGTTTGATTCTGCGAAATTCTCCACCATTCGTCTCTCTTGTGTTTCTTTTCCCATCGAATTATCATTTCTGGTAGACGCACTGCTATATTCTCATGATACATTTTCTTGAAATACCGTTTAATCGCTTGTGGTATTCGCCAAAATGTTGTATCCTCGTCAAGAGGCCATCCAAACTGATGTAATTCAGGGTGTGGGTAACACACCACGGTTTTGATGTTTACTTCCTTACCTTTGTCATCTATCAAAGGTTCTGTCGCGTCAAGTGTCCAATAAATTCCATTTACCGATTGATGCAGTAATATTGTTGAACCATTTTTCTCCGTACATCCTTTCACTATCCCAGGTTTGAAAACAGTCCAATTGTATTGCTTCAACACATCCGGGCATCTGAAAAGTTTGATTGGGGGTGCCATGCCAATACTTTCCCCAATTTGTACTCGGGGAGAAGCTAGGATGATCGCTGTCATCCACCTCCCCAATTTTATTCGAGTATGCGAGACTGCTTGTCCTACAGGAACTTTCCACCGATACTTATTATGAGCAATCCTTTGAATATCCAGCTCACGAATACTGGATTCTGGTATGCGATCATATTTGTTGGGTGCTAATGTTGTTGCCTGAGTTTCAGGTATCCATGGATTCCTTGCCCAACCAAATGTACCCCAGAATATCTGATAATGTTCAGGAAGTAGATTATGATAGGGAATATTGTCCACATTCACACATAATTCAAGCACTTCAGATCCTTTTAAGCCATACGAATGTTTTCCCGGTTCACATTGTATTCGTGATATCAGAGATGGCAAATTCTTCTCCACGTATGTCATTAAGTGCTTACGTTGAGTTGTAGTCGGACTTAACCACCATCCTAATTCTTGGCTCAGAGTACCAATTTTTCTGGAAATTGTCATATTCTTACATAACGTAAAATGTCTCCTTTGCATAGGAGATATACTTATAGCTTTACCAGGAGACCAATTTTCAAACCTCCAGATCAACCATGCCGTTTTGTAAATATCCTGTGAGCTTAGTAACCATGTTGTCGCGTCCTTTAGGCGTTGCACCTGTAGTGCTAACGGTATGGATACTAGTCCGAGTCCTCCTGCTTCCCTCGGAGTGTAAATTAGAATCGGGGACATCTTGTGACGTGCTGGTCCTCCATCGGTACTCTGGGACCAAATAAAACTCTTCTGGATTTGTATAAGTTTATTCATAATGTGTTCCGGAGGATCAAAAACTTTTGCTGTAAATGTGATCGCCGGTAAAACCACCGTATTGAATAACATCACTCTGTCCATAATCGAAAGAGAGCATGACCCTGCTGTCGCTAATCTCCGATGTATTTGTTGGATTCGCAGACCCCAATTAACTTCCGTCATATTGCCTAGACCGATTTCATAACCAAGATAACGTGTTGATTCTCCTTTGTTTAGGACCGGTATACCTCCCCATTCTTCCGGGAGGATTGTAGGTCTTAGAAATAGAAACTTACTCTTTTTGGGTTGTACTTTCAGCCCTGCCATTTCTCCAAATCGTTTAACCACTTCCAATGCTTTACCCATCTGATCAGCTTTTTGTAAGAAAATGGTGGAATCATCCACAAATGCCGAGAATTGGTGCTTGTCCGAAGCCAAACCTGTACCAATGTTTATTCCATCTATTTCATTCTCCTGGTGAATAGCCAACGCCAGTGGTTCCACAGCTAAAATGAATAACAGTGGTGCCAATGGACAACCTTGACGTATCCCTGAGCAGACTTCCAGTGGTTGAGAAATCTGATTGTTGACTAGAAATTGAGCAGTAGTGTCATCATGTAAATTTCTAATTAAGTTCACAAAACCTGTACTGAACCCAAAGAGCGTTAACACCTGATATAGATACTGTCTATCCACAGTATCATAGGCTTTAGCGAAATCTAAAAATAAAATTCCAGGACATTCTCCGTTCGGTAACACCTGGCTTTGATGTTTTTGTTCAGTTTGTAGGGTAGCCATCATGATTGCGACTGCCTTTTCCATACGTCTACCTGACACAAAGCCTTGCTGTGTGTCACCAATTAGTAATCCTAAGAAGGTTTGTAAACGTAATGCCAGTATTTTCGCAAAATTTTTGTATCCAGTTTGTAGTAACGAAATAGGTCTGTAATCTAGTGCATCTGCTGAATCACCTTTTTTTCTCAAAGGTATCACTAGTGCACGTTGGAATGACACTGGTGACATTTGTCCTTCAAGTAATCGATTATATACCTTAGTCAACGTCGGACTTAAGGTTTCGGCAAAATCCTTGTAAAAATCATTGTTTAATCCATCCGACCCAGCTGCTTTACGTCTTTCCAGTCGCTTAATTGCATTTAAAACTTCACATTCCTCTATCTGGGCCATTAGCAGGTTATTCTGCTCTGCTGACACCTTTCGAGTGGAAGGAATTTTAAACAAATCTGCCATTTTCCGTTGAAGGTCTGGTAATAGTACATCACGATGCTCAACCCCTAGAATTCCTCGCCAAATAAACGCAAATTTATCTGGTATCGACGTTCCAGGAAGCATATTTGATTCTGTAGGTACTGTTATTTGTGATACCGTTTGATCTTTTTCGCGCACTGAAGTCTTTTTGTAAAGCCATCGTAAATCCTCCTCTTTCCGATGCAGTCGTCTTCCTCGCCGTACTTTATGCGACTTTTGAATTGCCTCTGCTATAGCTGTTACTAGGTGTTTTCGTGTACGTGCATTACTTCTTAATGAACTTCGAAGCTGACTTACTCTTCGTCTTCTCCGCCGTGCCGATTGCTTGGCTAGACGGAAAAGAGTGGTCGTAATTTTAGCACTCAGTTGGTCCCACTCCGTGTCAACTTAATTTTGACTCCCCAATATTGTTCGTAATGCCTCGTCTATTTTTTCGTGTGTACTCAAGTGAGATGATCCAAAAAAAGGGTACCGTGGTCTCTGGTTGAAATATTCTTTTTTGTCTGTCTCTTTTCTGATAAATAGAGTTGAACTTGAGCATGGTCTGAATAGACAGGCGGTTCACTGACTCCCAGCCACTGGGTTAATGATGTTAATCGTTTAGACACATAAAATCGATCCAGTCGACTAGCCGAGTTGCCTTTCCAATACGTGAAATGTTCACTCGGGTCTAATTTGTCTTCACCAGATATCGATCCTATAAGCGCCCTCGCATCCATTAAATGATATTTTTCCACCAGACGAGATAGACTGATACTCTCAGTGTTGTTGTTACGTTCTCCACCTAAGCGATCTATCACTGGGGATTCAACACAATTAAAGTCACCACATAGTATCATTTTATCCCATTTGTTTGAAAGGATGTGTTCCACTTCTGTAAAGAAAATTTCTCTTTCGTTGGAATTGCTAGCTGGAGCGTATATATTTACGATCATCGTAGTTTTCCACTCTACCATGATGAAACGTGATGACCAGAGGTGCTTTTTACAAGGAGTTATAAATTTGGCTTGATCTGGGTGAAATAATACTGCTACTCCACCTGTTTTATCATCCCCAATACTCCAATATGCATGTACCTGGTCACTGTTATAAATTCCCCATAAACGATTCCATTGCTTTGTATATTCTGAAGCTGTTTCTGAAGAGTTGATGTGAGTTTCTTGGAGTACAAAAATGTGAGGCCGATGTGACTCTTTCATATATCTCCATGATGTTAACCAACTCATTATATCTGTTTTCTTGAAACCTCTCAAATTTTGCGTCAAAATGTTAAGAGAGGCCTCCCCTTGTTGATTATGTGATTCTGATGTGATCGACTGGAACTCCATTTCCTGTAATAGTCTGTATTTCGCATAACTATCCATCGATGACAGATCAAAATAATCATGGTTGGCGATATCCATTATCTGTTCGTTGCCCTTAGTAACAGGGAGATGAACCATTAGATTCATCTGAATTGTACCTTGGAGAGTCAGGGATGTCAATGAAGTGATCCGCAATGATATTCATCCAGTCATGCAAGTCTGTCCAGGCTGATCCTTCTTCATCCAATACTTTATTAAATCCTTCACTATAGTCTTCATAAGATGTCTGTACCTTAAAGTGACGTCTCAACAAATCCATTATTGAGTCACTCGCAAGATAATCTTCTCCCACCATAGCTGCGAACTGTTCTGCATAAATATATGCGCTTATTAGGTATCTTGCCAGTGTAGACTTCCTCATTGGAGCACATAATCTGATTAACTTACTACCACCATATTGATTACGACGTAGTTCATTCCATTCTTGAGTACTATACGTAATCAATAACCGCTGTTCTGGTGCTTTGAGTGCTAAATATCTCTGTTCCCATGCACCAAACCATGCGGCTTGCACCCCTTCAAAACCATTTTTTTTCCTTGTTCTAACATGGCACACCAACATTGTTCACGCCATATTCGAGTGATAGCAATTACTGTCTCCGTTGTTAGACTATCCAGTATATAATGGGCTCCATCAAATGTTTGTAATAATTCCAAAAGCAGCATGCTCTCCTTATCTGCTGCAGTTTTCCAAACTCCTGGACCTTTATCCAGGTGTGGAAATGGCACCATGGACTGTTGCTTCCAAGCTGCTTCTAATGCTCCCCAAGCTGTGATCCAATGTTCTGTAGACTCTTTAGGACTTGCAACACAATTATTGAAGTCATCCACCAATTCTCTCTGAAGTTGGATAACGGGTACATCTGTTCCACGTACATACCGGATTGGTTTCGTAAGAAGCTGTGATCCTTGTTCGTTAGGATCTGTCCGTGTACATAAACGTTTGGCTTTGGTGGTTCTCTCGTGTTCCTCGATTAATTCATCGTGTTCACCTTCTGGTTGTCCCGCCTCATCCAATGCTGACTCTAGTAATTTAAGTTCCTTACTTTGTGTCATTTCTAACCAGCTTCGATGGTACCATTGGTGCAATACCGATTCTGGTATTTTATAGTGACGCATCACTCTCTCGCGTGTATCCGGGCAAGTCAGGTCCGCTTCCAGGAGCTGAATTTGTTCTGGAAGAGACTGGCTTCCGACTTTATCCGTTAAGAAGTGGAGTACTTCTAGCCAGCCAGGATCGTGAGTCAGAATAATCTGCTCAATATCATTTTTAAAATAGTCATGGATGGACGGTCCACTAAGTCTATTAATGATATCCGCCACCTTTTCCTCCCAATCGTCGGCCTGCTGTTTCTGTTGGGCTGTCCCATCTACTAGTATTCCGTTTTCCGTCTCTTTGTGTTCTGAAACCTCATCCATAACGATATCTCCATTTCTTCCATGTTGACTATTATTGGATCTATCATCCTCGTAATCTTCGTCTGATTCACATTCACTGCTATTGTCAGTCATGATTATATCTACTTCACCCTCCGATTCATCGTCTACTGCCCTCAATCCATGAATGTACGCCGAGTAATGAGCTTCTTTGAAGAAAAGAACGATTGGCCATTGCGTTTGAGTCTTTGGCTCCTTTTGCTTCAAACGTCGAACTATGTCTATACAATTCTGTAATGACATTGGATATTCCCCACTCATCATGTAACAGTTGTTTTTTCTGTTACGTGTTTCTGGTGCGTAATGTATCACACCGGGTTCTTCCATCCCTGTACTTATATTTACGACAAAGATATCCTTTTGAAGTAGCGTGCTAATTGTGGCCAAAGTATCGTTGCTTCCCCATGCCTTCTGTGGAACTGTATCGGTGATCTTTGATCCACTTGTTGCAAACTCCTTGAGATACAGCTTAAATTCACGAGCTGACTCCTTTGCTGAGATTTTTTCGTATCCTCTCCCTAATCCCAATAAAGTGTGTTTGCGGATACCCGCAGGGAATTTTATTTCAAAATCGAGCATAGCACGAATATGACTTCCTTCTTTAATCCACTGTGCTAAAGATTCCAGCAATTCCACGTTTTCCGTTTGAAATTGTAACGTTGCGAGAGCCTGACATATTGCATACACCTGGCAGTTTCCTGTCGCCGGTGTTGCAACACGTCTGATACCCATTAGCGTTTCTGCCTCTGCTAGGGAAATTTTGTTTTGATGTGAGGTAGTAATTTGTTCCTGCAAAGGAAAATCCTTCAATGAACCGTTGCTGGCGTTTAGACCATCCAATATCTCGTATCTTGTCTTTGATCTTTCCTTCTTCAATTAAACCAACCGTATGTTGTGATTGTTTTTGTAATTGATTGTCCTTGGGTGACTTTAAATTGTTTGAGTCATGTTGCTCATTGTGGTCTGGATCGGGTAATTTCTTAGTGTGTGTACCATTGTCCAGGCCTTCCTGTTTGACATGGTCCCCAATAGATTGGTGGATCTTTTCGCCAGTGCTGTTTATTACTTTTTGAGTGGTACTCCGATGTACCCACTCTTTTCCTTTCGTGCCGCCATTCGCTACAGTGATTGTCTGCTTTTTATCCTTTCCTTGACCCTGAGTGTTACTTCCTGGTGGTAAGGTTGAAGGTAACACTTTTTTGATTTCGGTGTGTTGTTGAGTAATCGACCGTTTTTTGTTTTTCGTCTTTTTTTTTTACCGTAACATTGACCCAATCCGAAGATGTTCCTTTACTCAAAGAGTTTTGTGTTCGAACTTCCTCTTGTTGAGTTGGTTTGTCTGTTTCAGAAGAAGCTGATGAACTAAGATTCTCACTTCCAGTTGGTTCCTCGTTCATTTCTTCATCGTTTTTGCTCGTGATTCCTTCATCATTAGCTTTCCTATGAGTATCAATTTGATTCCTCAGATCATCCATGCTGGAAAAGGTTTCCACTAACTCCTCCTCTTTTTCCATTTCCTCGTGAACAATTACAATGCAACGTGACTTTTTCATTTCTTCCACCGTGATCGTACATTGTTTCATGGGGTGCCCTAACTCACCACATCGTAAACATTGACGCCGTCCCCTCATTGTGGGGTGTTCAATAATTATCATTACGTGATTCCAATACAATCGACTGATATTTATAAGTTTTTCTGGACAATTCGTCGTGGATACTGTTAAGCCCATGGATGTGGAGTTTTCCGACATTGGCCCTCCATTATCCATATCTTCTAATTGAAACGGTACATCCAGTACCTTTTTCAACATAGCATATAATTGTGTCAGATCAGTATTTCGTGACACATTCCTTAACACACAAGCATAGTTAGCAGCTTGATTGTATTTTTCTCCATTACAGTCCGCCTGGTTGTTCCATATCGAGCCATTACCATCTTCCTTACGCTTGTGTATGTTATACACCGTATGATCGTACCGATGAAATGGTACCTTAACTCCCACGAATTGTTCCGCCATGTCCCGGGTGTAAAAGTGGAAGTAAATCGAATGGTTGTTAGCATTGTAACTTATCGTTTTCACCTGGGCTATCATCGCCCATAACTCTTTTGAACCTTTCGACCTAGTCGCTGCAGCAGTGGCAATACTCTCTTGTATGCACTTCGTGCTTAGAAAGGCCGCTTTAATCGGACTTTCACCTTTCATATCCATGATCAAACACCCTTCTACTTGAGCTCTTATTGTTTGAATCAGACACACGTGATGTTTCGGTGACATTATCCTTTTAACAAATTGTGGGATTCGTCGTGCAATAATATTCCCTTCCAAGAGACCTTGCACTATTGTCCATTCGTGATCGGTTCCATCTCTTAGTTTAGTCGGTGCAAACTTAGCGTATTCCCTCTCACATATTTTCCGTAGTTCAGGGATCAAAGTCCCTTCATAAATTTCCTTTCGGAAGAGAAAATCAGTCGTGTTCACTTTCTGTGTGATTGATTTTTCCTTGGGTGCGATTTTCGCCGCCCAACTTGACATTGGGGGCGAATCTTGTCCCGCTTGACGAACAGCTGCCTGTCCGATCATTTTCCTTAAGATTCCTTCGAATGTTTGGTTTGACTTCTGCGCGCTGATAGCCGCACCAACAATTCGTTGTTTCCATATTGACCATTCCTGTTTCTCTTTCACCACAATGTGCTCAAAAAGCTCCAGGAGACAGTCATTTTCGCCCTTTTTTAATTTCGGCAAGCGTTTTGCACTCGGAGCCAACTTAGACGCTGGAACTTTAGCTTTTACAAAAACTTGCGTAAATAGTTGTTGCATGATATCCAACCATGCTTTTACCTTCGGTGAGGTCTTGGAAGCGTTTTCCAATGCAGCCCTCAATGCCCCGGCTAGGTCCTCAGTTGAATTTACTTTGACCTTTTTATTTCCGGATTGTGGTACAGTTTCATCCATGGTTCTGATTTCTGATGTCTTCGATGTACCACCTGTCGAAGTATCAATCGTGGAATCATGTTTACGGCCATCAGCTGAATTCTCCTGGTTCTTCGTCGAATCAGGTTCGATGGTCTCCGTAGTTGATGCATGAGGTTCGTCGACCTCCTTTCCTTCCCCACTCGCCGAGTTATCTTCCTCACCCTCCTTTCCAGGTAAGCCAGATAGCTCCTTTTCATCACTCGTCGGGTCAACCGACATGCCACCGCTAGATGGTGGACCGGACCCAGGGTCCGGGACGCGCATTGTAGTAGTAGCTGTTAACGTTCTTGGTTGTTCTGCAATCCACCTAAGCCAGGTGTGTGCTATAAAGCAAATTGAGAACTGGTACCTAAATTTGTTGATACTGATACTACAGTTTCCTACCGATACCTAAAATTAACACGTCGGTACGGTTTACTAACCGAAATTAACATGGCCGGTATTGGTATACCAAAATTAGTACCGAAATTGGATTTGGCCGGTATCACATACCGGTACTTGTACCAACATTGGACTGCATACCGGTAATTAGTACCGGTAGTTTGTACCGGGCTTGACTTATATAGTTAATACCCGGTAATTGGATAGACATTTTATCCTCACAAGTAAAGTATGTCAGAAGAGGGTTGCATGCCACCATAGGAAACTATTGCCGTTGTAAGACGACGGACGGATGGTGAGGGAGCATTTGCGCTTTAGTCATTAATATCCTAGTAGATAGTTATCATAGGCTACCACAACTTGTTGTTTATTTTTCTTAACTTCTTCTCACCAACATAAAAGACTGCTTTCATTCACGAAAAAATGCTATATTATAAAAACTAACTACCATAATGCTCTCCTACTCCTTCTTTGGGGTCTAGTCATATCGTTAATATTTTTGCAGAAATTTGCTTACGTTTGGTCATATTTGCTCATGAAAATGTCTCCCCATATATAATTGCTTATAAAACGTAGTTTGGTCATATTTGTTCATGAAAATGTCTCCCCATATATAATTGCTTATAAAACGTATGATAGTGGTGGTGGTGCTGACACTTCTTTGCTCGACATACTCGATAGTAAGCAGATAGAGATACTATTTACTTATCATTACCATCAGTCAATTGTCCACCTCCTTATCTTTTGCTTGAATGTTAAACGATGCATTAACCAGGCTACATAGATGGGGAGTGTAAGAAACATTAATATCATTATCAACTCTACGACTTTTTTTTGGTATGTTGCAATGTCAATACTAGAAATACCGATACAAAATATTGTCTCTGGATACCGATTTAGTCGGTACTACTGTAATACCGAGATTAGTATGGACGGTAAATACTATCAGTACCGAGTACCTAGATTGGCTCTGACGGTGAATACTATCGATACTCAATACCATAATTTCAGACTTCGGTAGTGATAGATACCAACATTACTCAGGGCGGTATCGGTACGGTACTCTTCATACCTACATTGAAGTTCCCGGTATCGGTATCGATAGTGTTTAATACCGGTGGTACTACCGGTGGTACTACCGGTACTAACCACTACCGGTACCAATACCGCACACCCCTGCTATGAACAACGAATTTCAACAGTTTTTTTCAAGGCTGTCGAACTAAATCGTGGAATAGAGACGGAGGAAATGGCATCTGATCGTCAGGATATTGAAAAGCTACTGGCTAAGCAGAAACAAATACTGCGCAAGTGTGACGACGAGGCCGCACACGAAGTTGAGGCAAACAAATTGCAGGTTATTTCTTGTTTCAAGCACTTAAGCCTTCGAGGCAAAGCAATAAGCGAAAGTTCAAACAAAGGGTGCAAGTAAAAATAAGTTTTAGACAAGTGTAGCGAGAAGCTTCCTTCTGGTCTGGTAGGAATATACGGAGGCGGGGATCTAAATACTATAGCAACTAACTTACAAATTTTGCCGGCATCAGCAAAACCAATCCGGACCATCTTCCCAGCCTTCACCGTCGACTTTCCTTCCTCCATTGTACACAAAACCTCCACGTATACATAGAAATATAAACATTCCAGTAAGCTTTGTAAGGGCGCACGCGATCACTTCCATTGGTGAGAAGACGAACTCGCGATACCCACAACTTATGGGTGCCTGCCAGCTCCTCAACCATTTCAACAGCTCTTTGGTCGACAATGCTGCGAATTGAATTGTACTCGTGTTTGTTTACGAGCAGAGCTTGTTGCCTTCAATTGTGTACGACGAAGACTTGCCGTGGGTGGTGTCGTAAGATGAATTATAATCATCCTGCTCTTCCGTGATAAAGTGCATGTACGACCGCTTGCGAGACCCACTGTACTCGCCATCTGGTTGACTCGCTATCTGTGACACGTAGCAGTCATAGGGCTCATAATCCGTTTTAATAGCTTCCACCTGTGGCTCGTGTCGCGTATCGAACAATGAGTCGATCTTCTGGCTCATTAGGAAACACAATGTTGTTGCAGCAGCGGCAATGTATTCTTGATCCACCAAGTCACAGTTTCCATAATCCAAACGCCGTTTCTTCAATGGAGTCTTGTGTGGGCTGCCGTTGCTGCCACCATGCTCGGGGGTAGATGGAACCGTGCTACAGCCATCAACAGACTTAACTGCCGTTAACTCACTTGGATGCTCAGCAGCCAAAGTCGCCGTGTTAACGGTCTTGCCACTCTGCTTTTTTTCAGCTTTAAGTTTGGCTACCTTCAGCAAATACTTTTGAGCATGTGTACGAACTTGAGTGACCGATCGTGTACGAACCACCTGCTGCACGCGCTTCCACTTATGTCCATGGATGCGAAATCTTTCAAGGAACCGCTCGTGCTCGTCTGCCGTCCAGCGACCACCACGGATTGCAATCCCGCCACGAGTGCTAGCGGGGGTATGTTCCATCTCCTGGTCTGCCCCTTCTTCAGTAGATGAGAGAATGAGTAAGCTCATGAATAATTCAAGTGAATCAAGGAAGCAAGCACGCACCCATTGTGATAAACATTGAGCCATACTAGCCCGCCATGCGTCTGGTAAAGACGCACTACGCTTTGATCAGCCGGGTACAGTGAACAAGTTTCGATTGTCAGGAGCGCGAGTTGTTCGACAATGGCACTACTGCAGCTTGTGTAGGATCTCGTTCACGTATGATGTGCTCCCGCTTCCAGTCTCTAAGCGTTGTTCGATGAAGTTGCAGCTTCGCGATATTTGTCGTGGAATTGAATGGAACAGAAGAAGAAAAAGCAAAGCGTAGTGTACTTGGTGGCGCGCCATATTGTACTGTGCACACTTAAATTTTTGAAAAAAATCTAGTGTATACCACATGAAAATCTCATATGCCTAGAAACTGCTCCAAATATAGGAGCGTCGCCTTTAAGATATCGTCGTCTATAAGATATACTTTAGAGTAACACAAACAAAAACTAAATGAGGAGCGTCATGTTGGTGTAGACGCCGAAAATGAAAAATACATCCGACCATACTTTCGAAACAGAAGCGTACAAGACGAAGTTGTCAAAGCTATCGAGTGAATTTGAGGAATGAAAGGGGCGCCATTGATTGTATTGAAGAGCTCGTAAGGCATGGGGAAACACAGATGATATTTAATCTGATGGCTCGCAAGAAGTTGGAAGTGTTTTATATCGTTTGTGAATCTAATCTTGAGGATGATAGGCAAAAATGTGTACTCGCATTCACTAGTAGGTCGATGGGGGCACAAAACTTCGTGGAAAAGGGCGATATATGATGATGTCAAGAACGCTCTAAAGTAACGAATCCTTGTGTGTATTTTTTTGGACGAAGTATTCCAAGCGCGTGGTTGGAAAGTGATCATATAAGTTATACTAATGGCTCAGCGAAAAAATTTTCGACAAACAACAGGTGCTTGCTCGCGAGGGAGAGATGGCCCTCCCCTGTATCGTGTTTCTGGTTAAGCCATCTCCATGCATTGGAGGCATTTCAGGTAGACGAAGTTTCAGTGGGTTTTGAATTATTACGCGCCGCGCCAAAACTGGAGAAAACTGTTGCGTGGGCATACCCTACTGACTGAGAATGGCGAGATGGTACATGCGAACCCCTCTAGCGATGTGCATAGTTGATGAGAAAAGCTCAGGACGTAAGCGGTTTAATGCAGATGTCGAGTATGCAAGCGACCACTGCAACGTGATGTTACATATAAATGGATAGGAAAAAAAGATTAGACATCACCAAGGCACAGTTGGGCACTCGGTGTCACGTTGATTTATTGGAGACAAAGTGTCCGTTTAGGACTCACCACCTGCATTTAAAATGGCCTACACGTCGTTGGATAGACTTAATTAGCGTTGTGTATTCATGTCCATGCCTGCCAAAGTTATTAGATTCCATTCGCAGCTCTTCAATCGGTACGATGTAATCGCACTGCGAAAACGAAGAACGTTGGTCCTTGTCAGAGCTATCAACTCGTTGGCGCTTTCTAGACACGACTTTTACTTCATCTCGTCCATTTGTACTGCGTGTACTATCGGCTTGTGCCACCCCATTAGTATTGATGAAACCTTTCAAGATATCTGTTATCATCTTCAGTCCGTCCAGTTCAATTTGATTTCTACTTAAATCAACAAGCGCAAATGGCTTCACTTGAGCCCGTTTTACAAGTGCTCCAAGAATTGCGGAAGCACCACCACTATGCAACTGATTTTGCGCCAACGATAGGGACGTGAGAGTAAGATTGTTTTCAAGCGCTGTCACTAGCCGAGCAGATACACCAGCTTGAGTCAGATAGACAGTATCTGCTCCTAGGTGCGTGACGGAGGAGTTCGTCATGAGAAAATCAGCCAGTACATCACCAAAACCAACGTCGAAAACATTGTAAGCAACATTCAAATGCGTCAGTGTCTTGGTGTGGCCCAGCGCTAGCAGCAAACTGGTCACACCCTCGAGACCGAAACTGCAGTAGTCTAAGTTCAAGTGAGTCAGTACCGTCGTCGATCCAGCAACTGGAGAAGTTAGCATTGGTGTCAAGGCATGTATTGCTGAGACACAGATTTCTTTATTGTGTGATAGATCAAGACGTTCCAAATTGAGCACGCCATCCGTGCTTGCTCGGCAAAATTTCTTCAACTATTTTGAACGACAACTTGTTGCGGTTAAGACATAGGTGTCGTAAAGCCATAGGTTTTCGTATGCCCGCGAGCCCAACAAATGCATCATCGTCTAGCCAGTTTGTCTGTAAAACGAGTCGCTGCAGCGCTGGGTGGCAAAGTGCTGCATTGACGAGCAATTTCTTGTCAAAATCTTCGATGCAGTTATCCACTCTCAGCTGCAACAATTGTGGCATCTCCCCCACCAGCGCAACCAACATGCGATATCCTTCAGGTTGAAATGCGACCGTGTCAAACTCTAGCACTGTAATTCTGCATGTCTCCATTCGTTCCTCCACTGCAGGGGTTGGATGTGCCAGTGTGGTATAAAGATTAGCAAAATCACTATCACTTATACAGCTGTCAAACAATTTTAACTCTGTAAGATGAGAATTTCCTTTCACTAAGCGTCTCATGGTCTCCCAGCTAGGATCGTCCTGATTAAAATGATGTACTTCTAGATTCCGGAGGTATCGCAGCGTCAAGAGTATCTCCGCGTTGTCTTTGCAGAAATCTCCACTGAGCAATCTAATTTCTCTTACGACATTAACAAATAGCTTTTGGTTTTCCATCCATCCGTCCACATGTCCTAAACGTTGACTGAGCATGATGGAGAACTCATTCTCCCAAAACATATGTCTCCAGTTACATGCACGTCCTGTCATGTCCTCCGGGTAATTACGTTCACATCGATTCGACAACCGAGCCTCCCACTCGCACTGTGTCTCACGGTCAAACAAAAATCTGTCGCCGGCCTGTGGGTCGAAGCCATCTCGCGGTGCTTGCCCTTCAAACTTTGCAGCAGCTTCCCACGCCATCTCCATCTCGCGTAGACGGAACTTTGACAATTTTTGAAAGATTTGACGGCGGATGAATGTGGGCAGATATTCGATACAGGCTTGAAGTTCCGGCACAGGCCAATGGAGTGCTATGGTCGCCACTGTCAGTTCCACCAGTGACGCCATCCGTGTTTTTTTCTTAATGATTGATCCAGGGGATACAAAGGAAGGCTGAATGATGGGAGCTGACGATGATTTTTGACCATGACATCAACGTTCATTTCACGTTGAAAATCACCATTATTTTTCAAGATTTTTCCAAAGTGACAAGGAGTCATTAAACATCACACATTTTATCACACCTTACAAACGTGCATAATACACGTCTTTAGTACTTGAAGTAGGTACAATAGAGAAAATCTTGTCAATCGCCACGTACATCAAGCTACCCTGGGTGATTTTATTTTTTATAAAAAAAAATAACGTCCTCTGTTAAGATCCAAGCAAAGCAAGAGGTACTCCTCCCACCGTAATTAGTCTGTGCCAGACTAATTTCGAACCTGAGTTTTCGAGCTTGCTACCTTAAATAGTCTGTGCCAGACTATTAAGGAACACAGACTAATTAAGGGTTGTTCGGAAATAGTCTGTGCCAGACTAATTTATAAGTTGGTAATTAGTCTGGGTTAAACTTATGTCACACACACACCCTGTACCATAACGTGGGTACAGCGTACCGTAAAACCCGTTGTGTCACACACGACTCCCAACGGAAAAGAATACGCCATACCTAACAGTAAATATGGAAATAAAGATACTCAGACAGTATCCGGTGGAGGAGTTTGCCGCCATTAATATAAAACTTCTTGCACCTGAATTCGTTGTTCTAACGATACAGTTGATCGAATAGATATGGAGTAAAATAATACTTTTTTAATCATAAATTACTGGGGAATTTGGGTCCAGCTAGATCAAATTGAATAGCAAAATTATTTCTCGTCAATTATAAAGCAATAATGCGGCAAGATAGTTTCTATTGGGTTAGGATTTTACTAAAAGTGCTTTTGGGACAAGTTCTAGTTTAACAATCGATCTTA